>FTLJ01000718.1:0-40807 GCA_900155495.1 Porogramme epimiltina
CGCGCCACCGTGCCTCGCCCACGTGCATCCCGTCCCGTTCCTCCATTCCTGCCGTGCCGCCTACGGGATCGTCGTAGTACGCCGATCCTTACAGCTGCAGTCGCCGTCACTTGCTGTCGCGCCCCCCGTACCCTTTGAGCGTGTGCTGGCCACTGCTGCCTTGCACATCCGACGCCTGTCCTGCGTATTGTAGGGCTCCGCATGCGACATTGACGAGTGGTGGACACCATCGTCGGCGTCTCTAAGCCTGGTTTTTACTCTCACATCATGCGCTTTACTCTACTGTGCTGCACTCATATATAACCTCCCATCTGGTCGCGCCTCCCACGTGTGTAACCCTCATCGCTTCCCGTACACCCATTATCCCGGCTGCCCTGTATTAAGTGTCTCTACTATGACTTCTAAGTGTCTGCGCATTCACAACACGCGCATCCTATTGTACTGTGTCACTCACAAACTTCATAGATTGCCGTGTACCGACGTGTAATCACATGCTGGTATCTTCGTTGACACCCCTCTACAGCCTGACTGATAGTTCTATCACTTGACCCCCGCTGCCCGCCATAAGCGACACCGACATACTACCCACATCAGGAAAAAGTCAGCTTTACTTATTCTACTTTGGACAAGTTGGGGGACCTGGCTAATCCCACTTATCTCACTATTTCTTACTTGTGGCTACTAATCCCTACTTATGTCTTGTAATAGTAGGTACAAGTACGGAATAGTGAGATAAGTCAGATTAGCCAAGTCTCCTGACTTGTCCAAAAGTAGAATAAGTAGCATAAGTAAAGCTGCCATTTTGCTGATGCACGACGATGACTCATGCTCTGATCTTCCATGCATGCTTGCCTGCACCAAGCTCCAGGGGTGATGCCAATACGCATCTGCTGCAAATGACATATCGACGAACTAGGGCTCACCTTGTGACATCCACGTGTATGCCTCGTTGCCATGTACAGAACTTGGCTTCAACGCCCGACAAGGGAACACGGCGCTATGGAACCGAAGGTTAGAATTGAGCTTTAGGCGCGAAGGGGTAGCTTACGACCCTCCAAACGAACGTTCACGAGCTATGTCGCGTGTATGCAAGGACACGCACCCAGTTCTCTGCGTGGGTAGACCTCGTAGAGCGCAAATTTCAGAGTATTTGGATGAAAATCTCACGAAGCCGAGCGCGTCGTGCCCTCAATAGGGTTTAGCGGAAAGGAGCAGCCCGCGGGCGCGCAACGAGGCTGTTGAACCAGTGCCTGGGTCGTTTTGAACGTTGACGACTGGAGCGCGGGACAGGCCTTGCCGGACGGGTGTTCGGGAAGTGCGAAAACAGACTTGGAGGACACCGAAGTAGAGCTGGGATGTGATTATAACAGGTAACGTCAGTCTCGAGCATAGAAACGTTCTACAAACACCCACCTGATATAGAACGGGTCTTGGGGTGGCAAATTTTGTGCTGTAGGATGCAGCGCAGACGCGATTGTGTTGTCAATTCACGAAATGAAGCCTAAGTTATTGGTCGTGCACTAGATGCATGAGGTAAGGGTGCAGGAAATGAGACGTAGGGAGGAATGGGACAATAGGCCGGGGAGGGGGCGGGATGATTCCCGTGGTGTTATGTATGGGCAGCGCGCCACGAAAGGGGACGAGGAAAGAGAGAAAGTAGGGAGAAAACTTTAGAGCGCAGAAAGTTGCGTACCAGGAGAACCTCTCGCACAATATCGACTGCATATCCTAGCACCAGCCGTATCTCTGATCTACGGGCGCATAGCTTCTTCCGTCTGCTTCTTCGGGCGACGAGCACAGCAGGGCGGACGGCTTCGAGGAGAGAACGGGGCGGCGTACCGTTGAGCACTCCGAAGATGCGTCCTTTGAGGATTGATCGATGATCCCGGAAGGATGCTGAGGGATGGCTGGAGAGCTGGGCACTGCATGTGGAGGAGAGCTACTCGCAAAGCATATCCCTAGGCCTCAAACGAAGCCTAGCGGGAATGGCAGCCTTCGCGCTGGTGCGTTGCCCACCGTAATTGTCGGAGTCGGGGGTACACGCGCCGCGAGCGTCGTGCTGCGCGCCCTCGTGGAGGGGACCATGGATCTGATTTGCGCGTCCAAAACCTTTTTATGTCCCAGAAAATTGCCCACTGGTCCCGGGCCCGGCCTTCCCGTCAGCCAATGTCGGGCAGAAGGGTACTCCCTCATATAGAAAATTTGTGCTCACCGAAAGCCAGCGCTCGTCCCCTCAGTGGCAGTCCTTTGGTATCTTACGTGCGTCTAAATCCGTCCTCTTGGAAATGCCCATCCGTCTAGCCGCCCGGGCACACATGTCCGCCTGTGCTTTGCCATTTGGTTTCTTACGCACCCCCCACTCGTCTAATAGGAAAATACACCTACCTGTAGGACCCAATAATGCTATTTATTCATACACTGGTGGGATTGGTGACAGAAAGCATGCAACTTGAGAGGAGGTGGGTTCTCATAGGTGCATGCGAAAGATTAACTAGGTGAGCTGTTGCAGCGGCACTGGTCAATCCGATGGCGAGACGCTCGTGATAAGAGCAGGAGGAGAAGGAGGCGCCGGGTCGCGAAAACAAGCGCACGAGAATGGGGGGCGAAACATTCACAGTGAATGGTGCGCTCTGAAGCACACAAATGGCATATATTATGAGGGATATGTGCTGTGGATATATACAGGAGTGTGCAGAAGAATTTTTGAGGCGGAGGGTGGCGTGTAGCGTGAACTCGCGAAACGGGAAAACGAAATGGGAAGTCCTGTGGACAAAACAGTATGAGCGCGGGACGAGATGTCATCGCGCGAAAACATAAAGACCCTTTGCTTTGCGCGTTATGGCGTCACGTCAGCAGGCGGCGCGAGTAACGGAAGCGGAGGGACGGGCAGTGATCGAGCGGGGGCAGAGAAACAGACTGTCTTCTCGCAGCCACAGTCCCGGATATGACGGTAGATGGCGTGCGTCATGAACTGGGCCACGTCGGCGCCTTTACTTACATAATAGCCCAGTTTTCAACCTCCGCCGGTCACCTCGGACTTCCCTGTGGTCCCACATGACGTTGCTTTCCCCAGTACTGAAAGAGTACCTCGCGGCAACCACGATCACCTTCTGTTCGGCACGTTCGCATATCGCCCATTGCTGGTTACTGCACGGGTACTTGCTCGTCGTCTCACGAGTCACCTGAATGATATACCGCTTTTCCTAAACCGTCGGCTAGGGTTTCTCTTATCGAGAAGCCCTGGTATACGCGCTCAGAAAACGTGCGCATCGCATTGTGGATGACAGAACTTTAATAATGGACATCCTCGCGTGCAGCCTGCGCGCCCTTCCCTGCCAGGCCGAGCGTGTTCGATACAAGAGTGGTCGTAGCACCAGCTCCATATGTCCACACTGTCTCCCCTCCACCATCATGTCCTCTGCCCAGTCACCAGTTGACATTCCTCTGCAGCCCATCTCCTCTCCTACCCAAGCCGGGGAGACCACAGAATCCCACGGGAACGTACGTACGGAAGACGTTCCGTCAACAGCAGTGAGTTGGATTGCTGGTATTGTGTCCTGAAAGGCGTTTACTTGGTTGTCATGTAGCAGCGACCTGGCAGCTCTTGTTCGAAAAACACAGAAGAATCCAATGCGATATCCAAGAGGTCGAAGAAGGTACGCACACGACATGTACACCTCCTTGCGGCTCTCTCTTACATTGAGGGGTGTGATCGCTCGTCTGTAGTCTCGAAGGTGTTCGACACCACCCGCCGGCCATCAAGCATCCGCCCCCCTCTCAGATCAGCGGGATTCTGGATCGAGTGCTGGTGATCGCTACAGCCCGCCAGCAGTGAACGTAACGATGCCTCAGGTGAGGTCCCCGCTTATCGTACAGTGATATTGCTCTCTAGTAGGAATCTGGGTATGGCCTTCCCAGGATACTCCCACGTTGTTGGCGGAGAGCGATGTGCCTTCGCTCGGAGAGCCATTGCAGGTACGTTCGTGATTAGCACTAAAACGACTGTAGTCCGGACATGTTTTTACGGGAAACAGCCTTTTGTCACCGCCAGAACTGGGTCACTTAATGGTCCCAGGGAGGACGACACAGCAAGTCAACATGACCAAGATCTTGGTTCGACACCACCTTCAGAGGTTCAGGTATGTATAGGCGCCAGAACAATTCCAGCGGCCCTAGACTTATTACGTCGCGCTTCAATATTCCATAGAGCGCACATGCTCGTGGGGACGATAATGGCCCAATAGTAAGTAGGCGATCTGACATGTTGAGCATCGGATGTAGACTGATGTACGGTGCTCTTGTAGCGAGAGGCTCAAGAAACGAATGAGGAACAAGAACGGATGCGATTCCCTGATCAAAGTGATTTGATGAAAGTAGGTATCCATCATCATGGTCATTTGGTGCGCTTGTTGATCCGTCACGAAGGCCCTCACAAAGGAGTTCACCACGGACGCGTATACAGAGGAAGAAAAGACGGAGGCATGGAACAAGGCATCGGAAACGGTGATGAATTACAGCGACGAGATGGTGGAGCATTGGAATAAGGAGATAGACGGCCTTTTGACCTTCGTCAGTGTCTCTCCTTGGAAGCGTGAACGTACGCGTGGTTCACCAGTGAATTGACGTACAGGGGGGTCTGTTCTCGGCAATCTTGACTGCATTCAGCGTCCTGTCTTATCCCCTCCTCCAACCCGCCCCAACCGATCAGACGAATGCAATACTGGAACGCATGTCTGCTCAACTCGAGAGCTTTAGACTCGCTCCGCCGTTCGTTAACTCGACTGTGACCGCATTCAACGCTTCCCAGCTTCCATTTAAACCGCCCGTATATGCGATCTGGCTCAACACTCTCTGGTTCACGAGTCTTGTCTTCAGCCTCGCGTCCGCCACGATAGGGATCATCGTCAAGCAGTGGCTCAAGGAGTACAGCACTGGACTCTACGGTGCCTCACGGGACATTGCACGCCGTCGACAAGACCGATACAACAAACTGCAGAAATGGCAGGTGGCAACCATTGTTGCCGTCATTCCGGTCCTCCTCCTCATCGCTGCAGTCCTCTTCCTCGCCGGCCTCCTTGTGTTCTTGCACAACGTCAACCCCACCGTCGCTGGAGTCGTGTCGATCTTCGTTGGCCTCCTTTTAGTGTTCATCACCAGTACTACGGTACTTCCTGGTTTCTCCCGGTCGTGTTGCTATTACTCCCCACAAGCAAGAGCATTCTTTCCGGTAGTACGCCCAGCAGCGCTTATTGTCAAGATTACCCTGCTTCTCCTTGTGTTAATCCTGACTTTCCTTTCCTCATGGATCGGAATCCTGGCACGTCCTCTCAAGCGGTTGAGTCTCTTCCTTCTCAACTTATTCGGCGAAATAAATGAGGGGTGGCTGCTTCCCCGCATTTGGCTCGGCCGTGAGATGTCCACAGAGTCAGAAGCAGCTACCCTCGATGCCAGCATCCTCGTCACTGCATACTCCGCCACCCTCGATGTTTTTGCCCTCGAAAATTCCATTGTCGCCCTTTCAGAAAGCACGGACTTCGTTGTTTGGCATGAATACACCTCTAAACTCGAAGAAGCCGCCACCATCCGATGTGGCTCACGGGACCGGTGGCCCAAACATGTTCTTAATCATTTTTCATGGACCGTTGGAATCATGTTACTGCTTCTCGAAGCTGACCTACGACTTTGCCCGGGGGGAGAACATGAACAAATCAGGCATGGAGCACAGAAGTTCATTCCGGAATTCCCCCTGGCTTTGCGGCGGTACGGAGAGCGTGTAGCCAAGACTGACAGGGAGACGAGGTTGTGGGCAATGAAAACATTATTTTGTATGGCTTTGAGCGATGTCGAGCCGATGTTTCCCCATCAGCACCACCTCGATATACACGATCCCGTTACTCGCAAGATTGGTACGTGCAGGCTGCAGTCCGTGCACGACTCTTCACTGATCGTGTGCACAGCTATTGTTGCAGCCGCGCACCAATTGCGCACTTTCGTCAAGTACCCCCGGTGTCTCGCCTCCCCCCGGTTGCAACGAAATGACGTCGGCTGGGAGTTACGCCATGTGATCTTACCCCCTCTGCGCATCATAGAGCAGCTTAGGGATCATCACGCAGTTTCGGGCGCGCTCGCGGGTATCGAGCCACTGGCCGCGGCTCAGGATGCACTGGGCTCCATACACACATTCCTGTTGGGAATGGATTGGAATAGCGCCCAGAGGGACCTAGATTTGGAGAGGGTGTCCTACATGCATATCCTCGAGTCTATAGTCAACATTCACAGAAACGAGCACACCCGGGACCTAATCACCCCCACCTTTGTCAAAGCCCTGACGAGTGCGTTTTTGCGCCTCATCGGCGAGGATGAGTGGGAGCACATTATTTCAACGGATGGATATGTGGGAGAGTGTAGGGACATCCTCGTCCAGCTGTGCTCCACGGTCAGGATAAAATCGAGTTCGTCTTGATCACATCATGCGGTCTCGGTCAGAGCCGCGGGCGTTCGCTCTCAGCAGGTACGTCGAGTTCAGTGATTCATTTGATTTGTCAATGCTCATACCACTTCCGAAGTACGTACACGTTTTTGAGGATGTCTCAACACATCGTAGACTCTTTGTATCGTTTTCTGCTACCTTGCTCCCCCTTCTCTCATCCTCAATGTTGCAGACCATACTGCCCCCCCCTGCACTTTCTTCACCACTTCCCCCACTTTGTGCCGTCAATTACGATTCCATAGTATATCCCTTACTTCTCTCAAAACAAAACCACTATGATGCCTCGAGTCTCCGCATCCGCTACCCTTCCCTGCCAAGGGGCACCACATAAATGATGAGGACCCTCATACACCATCCAGCTTAGTCATATCAGCTTGAAGGGGAGCTCCTGCGTTAGAAGGAAGATAAAGCACTGCCTCCGCTGCATGCAACATTGAATGAATTATTCGTCAAGCTGGGCTGCATTGAGGCTATGCAGCTAGACATATATCGCTCACTACACCCCATTCTATCCAATAAAATTGGTCTCAATAGATACCACCACATTTTACTATGTATAGATTTTTAAACACTATGAGGATCTAAGGCTGAACCAGCATGTTCAAGTTTGAAGCCTCTTTAAGCTTGTCCCATGCTGAAGTTGTCATACATAGACTATTATTCCAAGCAGCTACCAGTGATTGTACAGCTTGTACCTCATTCTATGCACACTCTGCACTTTCGGACAAGGGCATACGCAAGCTCGCGTACGGTGGCGCACGGGCACACATGCGCAAGCGCATGGTGGCGCACGGTGGCGCACGGAGGTGCGCACAGCTGCGCACGAGTGCGCACCTTGGCGCACGGCTGCGCAAGATAATTCCAGCCCCACACCGACGCAGGACAGACGCAGGGTGGTGCTGGACAGTCGAATGCAGACGAAGAGCGGACGTAGGGAAGCGCAGGACAGACACGAGGCGGCACGAAGCTAGATGCTGACCGACACAGTCTAGATACGACTTTTATGTATATTATCACGATTTGCCGTATGAAATTAATTCATATTCATGGACTATCTACTGTACATACATTAACTGCATTTTTGTAGCTCTTATGACGTTTTAAAATCAGCGAATAATCCAATTAGTCCTCGTGCCAGCCAGCAGTTACATAAGCGCCCACACAGGCGCAGCAGCATAGCATGTCATTCACGCACTCATTTTAGACAGCTAACAAGTAACCCCATGACGCATTATACAGCAATACGGCTGTTATCAGATCGATAGGCTCCAACGAAATAAACTACACACAGCGGACTATAGTCGGACTCAATGCGAATCACGTATTTTCGTGGCGCGAAGGCTCGGGAGTGCGAGCCGCGGCGTCACCTCCCCTGCGCGACGCAAATTTCCGTGACCCGCTAGAGCTCCGTCTAGACCGCTGTTTGAAGATTATTTTGTGAAGGGCGTATTGATTTGATAACAGCTGTAATATATGAGTCTCATTATAGGATACTACGCAGGAGTTTATATATGTACCAGTGAGGATGCAAATGCAACCGGCGCGAACAGAAGCGACCGCGTCTGTTCGCGCCTGTTCGCGTCAATTTACCTGTGCCCGAGAGAGGGAATACATGGGGTTCAGTTTCTGGTTCAATGCTGGATGTGGGGTACGTATATTTACGGTCCTCGGGGATCCGATGTATATAGGGAATGCAGCACTGGATGTTGATAGGCTTTTGTGAGCCCGGAGAGGCGCAATGGGTTGAAAATGCAGTATTGCACATTCGGGTAGTTGTTGGTAGCAGCGCGCGGCACACGCACGAGCCGAGTTAAAAGGCGTGTTGCAACACATTATTCATGCATTACCACGGACGACAGAACGTACCCACAAGAAGGGGATACAAGGTATATCGAGGTACGGAGGCGTACGTAAAGGTATTCGAGGGCACAAAGAAGCTTTATAAAGTAAAGAGTGGTATCGTACCACAAGCGCATTCACTCGCCACCACGAGAAACATAAACGAGCGGCACACGGCTCTCGTCTCTTCGAGAGCACACTACGAACCAACGTCGGCCACGCGACAGCAACAGCGAGCACAGACGGTCGCGGGGGAGAACAGTACCAGTCAACGCGGGCGGAGCCGCGGGGCGCACGTGCTCGCATGCCCGGAGAACGCAGTTCTGCCCCGCACCCGCACAATTAGGCAAACAAGGGAGGTGGGTGACACGTAACACATTCAGCAAACACAAGGGGGTAAGGGCAGGACAACACCGAACGCAAGGGAGGAAGGCGATTTACAGCGCAGTCAGGTAGGGTTATTCAAGATCGCAGGACGAGAGAGGGATGCTACAGCCCCGCAGCCGCCACCCGCCCCCGAAAAGGGAGCGAGCCAGCGAGGGGAACGGCCGGCCGCACGGCGGACGGGTGGTGGTACACGGGTTCCGGCGCAAGCACCTCACATGCCGCCGTACGCGTCCTCGTCGTCGTACACCGTCTCGGGGCGCTTCGCCGCGCGCGAGGCCCCACCGGCGGGGGCAAGGGCGGGGCTCTCGGGGAAGTGCGCGTTGGGCGGGGGCGACGGGATGCTGAACGCGGTCGAGAACGGCGAGGGCGAGGGGCGCACGGACGCGGGCGCGTCGGGGAAGTCGAGCGTGACGGGCGAGAACGCGCGCTCCTGGAGGTGGATCTCGGGCAGCGTCGGCGGGATCGACGTGATGCGCTCGCGCTCGCGCTCCGCCCCTCCCGCGAAGGCGGCCATGGGCGGCTGCAACACGGAGTCTTCCGACGGGCGGCGCGGGGTGTGCTGCGCCTGCTCGGCGGCCATCGTCGGGTCCGCGAACGGCGACTCGGGGAACGAGCTCTCGTGCGGCGTGGGCTGGCCGGGGACGGCGAGGTGCTGCGCGGTGTCGAAGATGATCTGCGGCTGGAGGTCGAGCGGCGCGGTGTCCTTGGCGGGCGGGAGCGGCACGTCCTGCGCGTAGTCCATGTCCTCCTCGTGCACGGCCGCGAGCGGGAGCGCGTGCGGGGGCGTCGTGTTGAGCGCGCGCGAGATCTCGACGTACTGCGCCGCCTGGAACGGCGTCACGCTCGACCGCGACATGTCGACGTAGTGCTGCTGGTCCGCGGGGAGGTCCGGGACGGCCTTGGACGCGACGGACGTGTTGCGCGAGAGGACCGTGGACGAGCCGTTCGACGGGTGGCGCGCGATGAGGTTCCCGTGCGCGTCGAACTGCGAGTCGTACGGCGCGACCGAGACGGGCGAGCCGACGGGGGAGTCGCCGTACGCGTTGAAGAACGGGTTTGCGGAGTTGGCCGTGGTGGGGGTGTACGCCTGCACGACCTGGCCGGGCTGGAAGCCGCCCTGGTTGTATGCGCCGTATCCGTAGGGGTGCGAGGCCATCGAGCCGACGCCGTAGGACGCGGGGCCGTTCGCGAGCCGCTGCTCGATCATGGTCGGGGGCCGGGCGTGGTTGTAGGACATAGCGCGGGCCATGCCGCCAGACATGCCGGCATCATCTGCCAACATGGCCGACTGGCGACGGAAGGCGTCGGGGTCAAAGTCGGCGGCGGCATCTTCCTCGTTGCTACGAGAACGGCGCTGGGGGGACACATCGGTCGCTGGAGGGTGTTTGGAGATGGGAGGACACGTACAATGAAGTAGATGACGGCAAACAGGATGCCTGCCACACCAATCACCGCAGCGACGATTCCGCCGACGACAACACCGGGACTGGAAGAGCTCGAGGTGTTGCTGGAATCCGACGCGGCGCTGGTAACGGAGGCCGAGGCGGCAGTGGTGAGTGCAGCGGTCGTGAGAGACCTGGTGACAGTGACTTGAACATCCGAGACGGTCGAAGCTGACGTCAGCGGCGTAGTGCTCGTCTGGAGGGTGGTCGTAGGCGTCGTCGAGGTCGAAGTGGACGTGGTGCTCGTAGACGTGGGGGTGGTGGAAGACGCAGTCAAAGCATCGGTGGTGGAGGTGGAGGTAGAAGTAGAAGTGAGGGTATCGGTGGGGAGGAGAGCGGAGGTAGAGGACGACGTGATACTGCTGCTGGTCGTAGAGTCGGAGGTGAAAGTGGGAAGGATCCCAATATCCGCTGTGGGGTAGACATTGTGAGCATCACGCGAAAGAAAGAAGATCACACAGCCATCCAACATTAAACGAGCTGCAGACGCAAAAGCGGCGCAACCAGGTTGTTGTTCCCGTCACTCTCGCCACACGGGGTAGATAAGATCAGGCTTCGAGAGGAAGACAACTTACTAGTCGACGTCGAGGTAGCAGTCTCGGTATCCGAAGAGAAGGGGGTGAAGATGGCGGTGGGGGTGAAGCCAAAACGCTTGTTCATGCGGCGGGGGCCACCGGAGACGCGACGGTGGAGGCCGCGCTTGTCGAAGACGAGATCATCCAGCATTTTGTTCGTCGTGAGAGAGAAGGAGTGTGGTAGGAAAAGAGCGGTGGTGCCCGAGTGGGACTTCTAGCAGCCTTGAAGGAGCGGAAGGGAGCCTGAAGACGACTGCAGGGCGGCGTGGACGGACGAGGATGGGACGAAGACGAGGACGAGAAGGCGGGAGCGCCGAGCGGGGCGCGCCGTTGCCAGCGCCCGCCGGGCGCATGGTCCCTGCCATTCTGGGCGGCGGGCTGTCAATGTCACGCCCTCATCAGCAAATTTATTATTGATGCCTTGGTCCGGTGATAAGGGCGGTAAGCCCAGATATTAATAGGCGGCCTGGCGGTCACCCGCCGGGCCGTGGACGGGCGGTCGCGGGCTTGCGTCGGCAAGCGCCTGGCCGCGCCGCGCTCCGTGCCCGTGCGCGTTCTCGTCCGCTGCTCGTGCTCGCCAGGGCGCGGAGGACGTACCGCCTCGTCGAATTCGCGATCCCCTCACGGTCCCAAGACACGTTCCCCATCGCCCCATCGAACTCAGCCCCGTTCGCCGCGCTCTATCCCCCTCGCCAGCGGACGCACATCGCCAAATGCGGCTCCTCCAGCCTTCGACGGCGGCGCGTGCAGGGCTCACGCTCACGTTGCCATGGCCCGGGATAGACGCACCTCTCGCTTCCCTCATCAGCCGCGACGCCCTCTGCGTCGTTCATGGCAGCCTGCCAGCATGTCCGTGTTCCCCCAGCAGCTGGCAGCGCTGCTCGCCCACCCCCTCCTCGCCGCCGCACACGCCCTCGTCCTCCCTCTCCTCCTCCTCTCGCTCGTGATCACCGCGCACGCGACCCAGAACATCACCCTCGAGGACACGGCGTCCCAGATCACCTACAGCCCCCCTGCGTGCGGCTTGACGCGCTCTTCGGCCGGCGCCGACACCTGCAATAGCTCCTGGTGCGTCTAGCCTCCCGTGCCTTCTAGTCCCCGCCCCCGCCCAATCCTGTCCCTTCCTGACAACCCCATTTGTTTTTTCGCCTTGTGTCCTGGTCCGGGGAATGACATCACAGGCAGATCGTCGCAGCCCCGAATGCGTCAGATGGCACAATCACCACCACAAGCGGGGCGACTGATGGCGGCGCCGGATTCATACCCCAGCTTTTCCTCTCCGTCCGAGGTGAGCACGCCCTTCCGATCATCTGGCCCCCCTCGCGTATCGCACACGTCCACAACATATTCGAACCCCGCGCACGTCGCCCCTCTCCATCTCGACACATCTGATATCTCTGCTTTACGAACCCTCGACGCTTACGATGTACGGCTTCGCGTCCACGCAGCGCTTTCGCTCTCGATCAGGACGTCCCCGAACTCTACTGCGTTCGTGAACATCACCGTGTCGACCTCGAACCCAGTCGTCTCCATCAGCGCACGTGTGAACAGCTCCGTACAACCACTAGAGATCATAGGACTCACGGAAGACCGCATAACTACCCTCGCCCTCACGTTCGATGAGTCGCCAGAACCAACTGTGCTCGACATCGACTCGATCATTGTCACCTTCTCCGACAACAAGTGCGTAACGCTTCCTCAACTTGCTATATGCGCAGAAGCTTACAACTCTTGCCTTCCCTCAGCACGACCCCGTTCGTCTCGACATCAGCTACGTTGCCTGCCACCACCACGCTTGCGACCATTACGCCTTCCATCGTGATCCCCAGCGCAACTTCCCAAGCTTCTCGACGCGGGCAGACAAAGGGCGACGTCGCAGCCGAGGTCCTCGGCTCCATCCTCGGCGCGCTGTTCGTCGGCGCGGGTGTAGCCTTCGTGCTCCTCTTCTTCCGGAAACGAAAACGGCGACGCGCAGAGCAGGAGCTGCCGGTGCAGCACCCGCCGGAGCATGAGCAGGGGCAGGAGCAGGAGCGACAGCCGCCCATGCAGCAGATCCCGGTGCCCGCCGTCGCGTGAGCACCCGCTTGGAGTCCCCCGGGACCGGGGACGCGCTCAGCAGAATATACCATGTATCTATACCTCTCGCGCGGCGCTCGCGTCCGTGTACATTATTTGCGCTATAATCCGGGACAACGATGGATGTAATGCGACAACGCGACCTACACCCTTCCAACTACCGGGCGCTAGCTGATGGCGATCTGGCTCCACCTGTTACGCGCGCGGTAGGCCTTCCCCTCCAAGCTTCCGGGATGCGTGAAGGGAAGACGCAGGCACAAGCAGGCTGACGAGGCCGAGCCGCTCAGGTCTGGACTAAAAGCCCGCGTACGCTAGCCTCCCGGCGTTTGGGACGACGCGTACCTGGCGCGCAAAGTCTCTCGGTCCCGCAAGGCCCCTTTGCCCAATCAGGAAACGTCCGACCATCGGCGCCCCATTACCCCACTCCGTGATAGCCGCCCAGCGTTGAGTATGCCCACGGCTGTTTCCGGGACGTGCCCGATCAGTCATTTCCCTTGCTTCCTCCCCGTTCCGCGCCTTTTTCGCGACCGCCCCCGAGCGGGCTGCAGGGATGGCGCGTCGGGATTCAGTCGCGGGGGTTCTTCGTGTATCTCCGTGTGCCAATCCACCAACGAGAACGCGGGCGAAGGAAGAGGGGTAGGGAGATAGCGGCAGGGCACGAAGGAAGGGCCCGCCCCACCCTACTGATCCTTCAGATTTTCCCAAGACAGGGGGTTCTTTGTGTTATTGCGCGCGCTCCGCAGGGTAACCAAGGATACGGACCCTGGCTTGCGGGCGCGCTATCCCAAGGCGGGCCTCGCACCAGGGCCTTCCGCCGGGATCCCCAAGTCCCACATCCCCCGGAATCTGACGGGCGACTCGGCTTTCGAGCTGCGCTCGTTTCTTCCAGCAGCGCTGCGTCTGCCATCTGGTGCGTGCACCCGCTCCAACTCTTCATGCTTGCCCAGTTGCAACTCGCAAGTAGCCATAGCATCCGCGCACAGGCGCTGCAGGCCCCCCAGCTCCCGTCTCCCGCGCTGGCAACAGATTCGCGAAGCCCGGATGCGCCATTGGCCCTTCTTGTTCTTCGCTCTTCGGGCTTTCCGGGATCATCATCAAGCGACCACGGTGGCATGACGTGACCCCACTCCCATCTCGATCCCCGATCCTCGATTGCGGACTTCCGGTCCCAACGCTGGGCGCAGCCGCCTTCCTCGCCCAGTCGCCCAGTCGCCCAGCACACCGCGCACCCCCGCTGGCCTCAGAGCGACTTATCGCGCCTGCGCCAATCTCGCGCTCGCAATTAACATCACGAACCGCCGATTACGCACACCCGCACGCCCGCGCACCGACCGCGACCCTGGGGCCCGCAGCCTACAGGCCTCTGACACGCTGGGGCACTTCGATCGCGCACAGCGCGGGTGCGCGCCCCCCGCGCGCGCGAATTCGAAAACGGGGTGCATATGTATGCGCGTCGCCACCTCCAGGCCCCAGCCCCCGCTCCGCCCCCCGGTCCTCCCGCTCTCGCACACGCTCACTTTCTCCGTGCTCCGCAGCCCGAGCCTAGTCTCTACGCGCCCCCTCGAGCTCCTGTCTGCTTCCGACCGTCGCGCAGGCCAACCCTCCCTTCCACGCAAACCACCACGACCCCCCGACCGTAGCGGGCGATGCTGGGCAGCCTCCCGCCGCTCCTCGTCCTCCCCATCCTCGAGCTCCTCGCCGCCGTGCCTACGTATGCGGCCCCAGCCCACTGGCAGCTCTCCCCACGCCAAGGCGGCGCGGCGGCGTACCCCGTGTCGGTGGCGCGCGCCGCGGCGGGCCGCGGGTACGGCTTCACGCACGCGTTCGACGAGCTGTACTCGGGGACGGTCTTCGTCAACGGCGTGCCGTACCAGGTGCGTGCGCATAGGCGAGAAGGAGTTGTGCGAGGGCTGAGCAGGAGGCGCGTAGATGATCTTGGACACCGGGAGCAGCGACTCGTGGATCGACCCCGCGTCGGTCGGGGGCGAGGTCCCGCCGGGCCTGGTCCACACCGGCTTCAACTCGACGCAAAAGTACCTGTGAGTCGCTCGTTATTCGCTCGGGGAGTCTAGGGTGCCCGTGCTGATTATGACGCTCGCAGGGACGGGTCTGGGTATACCGGCCAGATCGTACTGGCGGACGTCGACTTTGGGCCGTACACGGTGCGAAATCAGGCCATTAGTGAGCGCGCAGTTGTCCGCCGTGGTTATGGGTGATCTCCCGCTCATCGTTCTTTCGCGTAGCTCTTGCGTACAACGCCGCTGCGGCCACCTCCACCGCGAGCAACTCGGGGCTGTACAACGGGATATTGGGCCTCGGCGGGTAAGCGTCTCTCGCACTCGCGTCCCCCTCGGTCCCCCTTACCAAAGCCTCGTCGCGCACGCAGCCCAGGGGCGTCGGACATCGTCGAAACGCTGGCCGGAACACAGTGGCAGCCTAACGGAATCCCGATAACCTACAATGTGAGTGCGCCCTCGACGTCTCGGCGCGGGCGGCGGATTTTGACGGGGGCCCAGGTCGCGCTCTAACCCGCTCGTCGCCCGTTCGCAGATCTTCTCGCACTTCCCGGACCAGCCTGCGTACTCGACGTGGCTCCCATCGCGCAGCGACATCGGCCTAGAGGACGGGGGCGTCCTGACGTTCTGTGCGTGCCAACTGAGTGTTGCTTGCGCAGGCTGGGGCTGACTGGATTTTTTTTCTCCTTCGTGCAGCGGAGGTGTTAGCGAACATGACAGACGTCCTGGACGCGCCCCGGATACCGAGCGTCCACAACGGGACGTGGACCGTCCGTATGGACGGGATGTACGTGAACGGCCGATTTCTGTCGGGGGGCTCTCGCGCGGCCGCGCAGTACGAAGGTGCATCCGCAGCTCGCCGTCGCGACGACCGCCTCGTCGCGTCGCTAGACACCGGTTCTTCTTACAGTGCGTCTCTTCCCCTTTCCGTAAGGCTTCGTAGAAGATGCTTATCTGAATGCCCTTACCACTTCAGTCCACGGGTTGAAGGAATACGTTAACGCCGTCTATAGAGACGTTCCCGGCGCATTTCCGGAGGTCGATCCCGACGGGGACGTTTTGTGGCACGTGCCCTGTGACGCGAAGGTGAACGTGTCGTTGTCCTTTGAGTAAGTGCTGTACCCTGCAGTCGACGGTATTTATTTTAACACGTCCATCTTTGTAGAGGGTTGTTGTATCCTATCCATCCTATCGACCTGACAAAGGTCTCGGTTGAGGGTGGTGCGTTGATATGCTATGGGACGCTCATCGGCAGCAAGCTCTCCGTACAAGGTAAGCTATCGGCCGATCTGGGTCCTTCGCTGTGTCAGGGTTCCGCTCATAACCGTACATAATAGATTTCCTCCTGGGAGACACCTTCCTCCGGAACGTATACACACTATACGGGTACCCAGACGCGCATGACCCCAACGAAGCAGCATACATACAGATGCGAAGCGTACGTGTCCAGGGCCGCGACAAACCGAAATACAGACTCCGTCCTGACCAGCTGAACACAAACAGATCGTCGACCCAGCGCAAGCATGGGTTGAAGCTGACACGCTCCTCCCCGCGCGGCTCCTTGCCTTCGAGGACGCATACATCTCTGGGGTGGAGGACGAGCCCGAGTCCGGCGCGGACATCGACGTCGACGACGAAACCGAGGGCTCTCCCGTCGCGCGCCCGTCCTACACCGGCGCACCGCAGCGCCCAAGCGTAACAGCCCTGCCCGTCCGTCCAGCGCTGGTGGCAGACGTCGATGCCACGCTCGCGAGCACCAACTCGGCGTCAGAAGCGGACGAGGAGAGGGAAGAGGAGTCGTCAAGGCGCGCGGTGTGGGTCTCGGCGGGCTTCCTCGCCAGCGCGGTCGTGCTCCTGCTCATCCTCTTCGGAGTTTCGGCTCTCAAGCGGAAGCGGAATGCCGAGGAGGCCAGGGAGGAGGGGACGGCGGAGGAGGCGATGGAGCTGTTGGAGTCGCCGGTGTCGGACGATGCGGAGGGCGATCAGCGGCGGGGAGGGTGACAATAGAAGATAAGCATTTGAGAGGAATATATCATATAGGCCGAAAGTGAGAAGGAAACAAGTTGTGCAACCGAGAGATTTACGCAAGGCTTGTGGTACCCTCCCTCAGTGGAGGGTTAGAGGCCACATATGACCGCGAGCATCTCCAACGAGGTAGGATAATAAACAACCGCCGTGATTCTCCGGAAGACGTGAGATTTTCTGGAAAACTGGGTGAGCTCTTGATTTCAATATATGAATGATTGATATGGTCTCACCAGAACTATCACGCATCTATTTTGGCCTGATCGTGGCCATGATGGTCGAAGTAGAGGAGAGTTTCCCGGCAATTCTCGGAAATTCGCTCCTCCTCGCCCGGGTTGGTGATTCCCAGGATGTGCCCGAATGCTACCTTGAGAACCGTTATGAGGGATGAAGGAATGAGGCACCTGGTCCTGTCCCGTCCGTCATAGAGGGATTTGATACGTTCGATAATGTCGCGGTACACGGACCACTCCCGGGTAGCGCTCCTTGCAGACTTGTCCCAATCGATACTGTTGAGCAACTTCTCCGTATAACGAATGGCCTCTTCTGTATAAGGCCGTACACTGGCTATCTTTGCTTCTGTATTTGCCGAAGTGGGTGCCAGGATCAAGTTGTCGAGTAAGAGTGTGAATGCTCTCAGCTGCTTGTAGATTGTATGTTCTAGTTCCCATGATACATTTCTTTGACAATTTGGGGACTCCGGTCGGGGGCCCAGGCCTCGCAAAAACGCGCGCATCCTATACACGCCGACGGCGGCCACTGGAAATAATATATTGGAGTCAAACAAACGAATAACCGAGATTGTAACTCTGCAGACTTACCTTGCTTGTATGTGTTTAGCTGCCATGATGGACTGTCGCGAACTTGCAACCGCAGCACCCGTAATATCAACTCCCAAGAGGTGTCAGCCGCCTCTGGGTCGAACTCACAACACATGGACAGGGAGACTTGTAAACGGATATACTCGTCGCCAGAGCGCTTGTTCGGTGGCAGCTCGTTTAGCTGTAGTTCTATCTTCGCATAGGTGTCCGAGCGGAATGCCGGCTTGATGATGTCCATGGTTGTAGCAGTAGGACTAACACATTCTGCATCTTCCGAAGAGCGAATACCACGGCTCGCTGACGGCCCCCCTTCCCACGCGAAGCCCATAGACTGAAATGCTGCGATCTGAAGCCGCTCTTTGATGAACGTAGGCCATAATTGCTGCTTCGCTCCATATTGGCGACGTAGAACGTGTTTGAGCTTGGGTAAGTAGTGCACGAGAGCGCTGTCGTCGGAAGAGTCTGTGATACAGATACTAGAGGTGTCGATCAAGGCAGCATCGAGTGTCGTTGAGTATGCGGTTACCATGATGTTGACATCGAGCTCTTGTGCAGATGACAGCTTCCGTTCACCCCGCAACCATACACGAGGTTCTGTGGCAAGCTGCGCGACCTGACGCGGAATTTTGTCTCGCCACACTCCAATTCTATGGCACCACGAATTCTCCACCGGCTTGAGTCTAGTTCCTAAGCCGTAGCCGGGCTCTGCTAGTAGACCTGCTAACCAGTGCCACGGGCCGATTACAACCCATAAAATGCCGCTTATCAATGGTGGCGCGAGCTTGCCAATGGTGTACAGGCTCCAATTGGTGAGCTTGAATAGACCGCGTGCCTGTGGGGAAGAATAGCAGCAGGTAGGCGAAATCGTCGGCAGAATAGTAGTAACGGCGATGAAGACAACGAGAATCCCGATGAATACGGACACGACAATGGCCACGATGTCGTTGATGTTGTAGAGGAGCACTAGAAGGCCGGCTGAGAATAAGACTGTAGCAATGATAAGGAGGAGGGGGATGATTGCGACGATTGTGTCGACGTGCCATTTCCGTAGATAGTCATATCGGTACTGTCGGCGGCGGGAGATGTCGCATGAGATGCCGTACACGCCCGTTCTATACTCCTTGAGCCATTGCTTGACAGTAATCCCCAGAGTGGCGGAGGATAGGCTGAATACTAGGCTTGTGAACCAAAGGGAATTCAACCAAATGGCGTAAAGTGGGGCATGGAATGGAGGAAGGGACGTAGTAGGATTGAATGAGGGTTGAGTCGAGTTGGAGAATGAAGGGCCAGTTCTAAAGCTCTCCAGCTGTGCAGATACGCGCACCAGGATCGCATTTGTGGTATCCGAAGTAGAGGGTATGAGCAACTGGTATGATTGCACATTGAATGCTGTTAAGATGGCGGAGAATAGACCACCCTGCCAAACGCGAATATATTAGTAGTCGTTCCAATTCTAGAGAATCGTCCTTACGAAAGTCAGGAGACCGTCAATTTCTCTGTTCCACTGGTCAATGAGCTCGTTGCTGAAAGCTTCCACTGCCTTGGAAACTTCTGTCCATGCCGCTTCCTTTTCTGTGACGTCATAGCGCTTCAAACCCAGTTGATCCATGGTTGACTAGGACACAGAGGGTTAAGTATGGGCAATAAAGTCGGATGCCAAAACAACCCGACAGCGGACAAACCTGGATAACAGTGAAATCAGTGGCCGAGGTTTTAGTACCGTCTCCTGCCCTTAATGCGGGGGCCTCCGGAAGTTGTGCTCCCTAAGAAGACGTATTGTAGGCATCTTAGAATGAAAACTAAATGCTGACAGAAACTGGCGGCCTCGCACCTCTGGTTTGGGGAGTGTCCATATATGACTGCTGGGCTTTGGCACGGGGCCGTGGCGGGTTAAGTAACTTCTTGGGTATGAACGAAAATACAGCAAATGACTCACTTGTTCTAAAGCCGGTTGGTCCGGTGAGGACAATGGTTGCTGCCCCTCTGCAAGACTAAGTTTGAGTTGGGAGTGGTGTACTAGCGTGTCCGTCGCAGCGGCAGCGTTGCCTGCTTCAAGTTGTGGAGGAGGAATCATGGTCGATGATATGGCGGGTGTACTGGGTAGTGACGCTGGGGCCCGGGGAGCAGTAATGGATCATGGCCCGACCTATCTATGATATATATGCCACCCGCGCCTCTACTGCCATCGTGTGGCTACGTCATATCGTGAAGTGGTTTGATGGGATGAGACCTCTGCATGCAGGAAATTTTCAGTTTCCGGAAAACTCCGGAGATCTTCGCTGTAGTAACATGCCTGTCTGCATAAATAGAACTAAATAGGATTCTACCCAGCTAGTGTTCCGCAACGAATATCACATATCGCGGACACATCGGGGCTTCTGGCTTTTGAAGTCGCCACAAACGGGCTCCGGAAATATATTCGCGAAATACAGTTCGAGTGAGCCCTAGAAATGGAAATTGAAAGTGATATAGAAGAGAAATCAGAAGCCTATATTATGGAAACTATTCTCGTGACCGTATCAACTCTAGTTTCGGGGACCCTAGAAAGTACGCAAATCAATCAGATCCGTGATTTCACTTTTCGGGGGCCCTAAAACAACAGGTTAGCCTAGTCGCGTGAAACGGCTACGGAGCGTGGGTTTGTGATGACTCTTCTATGTACCTTTGAATATTCATTTCTTGGGCTGACTTGAACTATATTTCTTGGATACGTTCCCGGAGCCCGTTTGTGGCGATCGAGAAAGTAGGAAGCCCCGGCGTGGGAAGGAAAGTGGACGTGGGCATGACGGAGTCAGAATGTCACTTGTCCTAGATATGCAGGATTGAAGTTTCACCTGACAGCTGCCCCCAGAGACAGCTGGTGGTGACCGATACCTAAATGATAGTGCGATGCCGAATATAAGTCTTATCTCAAAAGTCGTAGTGTAATCCGTACCGTCTATTGAACAATACTCGGATACAGACAGTCACATTGAATGTATGCGCATCCCGAAGTCCTAGCTCCAGAAGAGTAGCTAGCATCCTTTTCTAAGTGCCTGAGAAACGGGTATCCGTTCAACTTCGGAGGCGGGGGCTGAGCGAGAAGAACACCCTAGTAGCCATTCACGTAATGGCTATGCAGCCTTATGTTCTCCTGGTCCACCTCGCTCCACTGATAAATTGCGCTAACCCCACAAAGAGCGATCACAAACAGGTTTGCGGAGAAACTTTACATCTCCGGGGTGCAATCGTAAACCCTCGCCACCGTGATGTCGTTGGTTTCAAATAGCTTTGCGGATGCATGCATACATCTCCGAGGTCGAGGACGAACCCGGTGTGGATATGGATGTCGACGATCAGTTCGAGAGCTTCCTCGCTATGCATCCGTTCTACACCGGCACGCTGGAGCGTCTAAGCATGACTATCGCGCCCGTACGCTCGCTATGCCCATTGCAGGCAGACACCGACATCGCCCACGGAAGCAGCGACTCGGAATCAGGGACGGAAGCGAGGGAAGAGGAATCATCGAGACGCGCGATGTGGGTCTCTGCGGACTTCCTCTCCAGCGCGGTCGTACTCCCATGTATGCTCTTCGAAGTATCGGCTCCGGGCTGTCAATCCGAGGAGGCGGAATACGGAGGAGGCTCGAGGGGAGGTCTGGATCAAGTTATTGGATTGGCCGGTGTCGAGGGTGATAGGCCAGACAGGCGGCGAGGGCATGAGGATGGATAGGCGTACTGTATGTAGGAGAAGATAGACTAGCGCATTTTGGAAGTGGACTTGCGATAAGTAGGCCCAGGAAGGAAGCGACGAAGAGCTGCAGTCGCTAGTTTGGGACTCTGCGGCTAGCCCACATCCCCATTCAGCTTTCGGAAACGCCGTCGTTTACCCCGGCCGCTGCCTACACCGACCCGCTATCCGCATGAGCATGTCGAGGCGGCAAAAAGAACGCGGAATATAACTGTGTGAGGATGTCCTGGCATTGGTTCACGTAGCGACTGTCCGATCTCCTCCGCTCCCAATCCGTGTCGCCTATAAGATGCGCGAACCCGTTGGCGAGAGCAGCTATTAATGTAGGTGCGATGAGGCTAGCATTCGCGACAAGCCGTGGTGCAGAGTTCTCCTCTTCGTCGCGATCCTCGTCCTCGTCCTCGTCATCTTCGAACGCGATGTGTTTGATGGCGGTGAGGATCTTATAGAAGTAGAAGTACGTGTCCACATCCTGCAGCCCACCGGGGTCTGAGGTGTACTGGCTGCTGAGCGTGCGCAGCAGAACTTCGATGGAGTGGAGGGCGTGGGCGGCGAAGGGGAGAATGGCTTGCAGCGCCTCGCTAGGCGCATCTTCGTCCTCGTCGTCTCTATGGCGGCGGGGACGGTCAGGCGGGCGGCGGAGGAGTGCGAGAACGATGGCGATGTGTTGCAGTATGAACGAGATCTCCCACTTGATAGCATCCCCTTCAGAGTCAGGGCAGCCTAGAGATCGGTCTTGTACGAGGCTATGCAGTCTGTGAGCCGCAGCGGTAGCAACTATACAACCGTCCGATGAGATGAATATATACTCTTTTATAAGAGTCGCCAAAGAACTCACCAATCCTGTACGTGACGGAAGACCTGATGTCTCCTACGCGGCTGTAGGTGAAGTCTTGCAGCGTTCTAAAACTGAACGACTTCTTCCCCTTCGGCCTCACCGCACGGAAAGACGCTTGGTAGAGCGTCAACCAATGTCTGTCTGCGATCGCAGGGTCCTCTTTGCGGCACATTGAACCGAGAGCCTTGAGTCGAATCTGCTCGTCGAACGAGATACCGGGTAGGGATAGGAGTTTCTTGACTTCCTCTAGTCGGAAAGCCTGCGGCTCGGGCGATTCGTCTGTGTCTTGCCCAGCTTCTAGGTCGTTGGAGGAAAGGAGCGTGCGGACGGAGAGCCATGACGCGTAGTCGACTGCCGCCCAGTAGGACTCGTGGATCTGTGTTGACCACTTCTTTTGGTAATACCCGTGACTGCTCAAGATACTGCTCAGCTTGGAGACGTAGCCGTTCCAGAGGTTGGGATCAGGTTCGTCAAAGAGGCAGGCCGTCGCGTAGTTGAGCGCCTTGACGTCCAGGACAGCCGAAAATGCCGTAATGATGACGTTCACGTCCAGCTGGGAAGAGCGTGTCACCGACACGGCCGCGTTCTCGCTCCTTCTCCACACTTGAGGCGGCATGAGGAAGGTATGAAGCTCGTGAATGGCGTGCGGCGCAAGCTGCAGCACCTCCATCCAGAAACCTCGTGCCATGATCCGTAAAGGAAACATCTTTAGCGGGGAGAAGAAGCGTCCGCGTTCGGAGAGCGGGGTCCTGAAGAACTTGATGGGAACGACAACTGCGCCGGCCACGAGACCAAGGGCAAGTATTGGCGCACAAAGCCCTAGAGCGACGAGGCATAAAACGAAGGGTTGCCACATAATCAGGGGGATGAGAATCAGACCCCAGACCACCACTCCCAATACGACGAGCCCTCTGGCAAAGATGAGGAACGTGTGGGCTTGAGGGGAGTAGTAGCAGCATGTCTTGAAGACAGTAGGAAGGACGGTCGTCACGAGGACGAAGAGGAGGAGAAAGCCCGCGAAGATGGAGGCAATCAGTGCGACGGTTTGGTGGATGCTGTACAATAGGATGAGGAGGCCTGCGAGAAACAGGACGACGGCGATGATGAGCAGAACAGGGACGAGTGCGACCATGGTCGGGACGCGCCACTTCTGGAGGTTGTCGTAACGGTACTGTCGACGACGCGCGACGTCGCGCGAGCTCCCGAATAGGCCAGAGTTGTATTCTTTGAGCCATTGCTTGACGGTGATCCCGATTGTCGCGGATGCGAGACTGAAAATGAGGCTCACAAACCAGAGCGCGTTGAGCCAGATAGCGTAGAGTGGTACCTGGAACGGGTCGTCGGAAGAACTGTCGAATGCAGGCTGGGTAGAGTTGACGAAGGGTGTGTTGACCCTGAATGCCTCGAGCTGGGCCGACATTCGCGCGAGTATGGCATTGGTCTGATCCGACGGTCCGGGTTGAAGAAGTTGATAGGATTGGACATTAAACGCGGTGAGGATCGCGGAGAACAGACCGGCCTATCACTCGGAATCAGCGTGACGGGAAAAGCAGGAACTTCACGGAAGGGCACGAACAAATGTAAGAAACCCATCTATCTCCTTGTTCCACTGCTCGATCGTTTCTTCACTGTATACTTCAACTGTCTTCGCTGTGGCATTCCAGGCTTCGGCTCTCGTCTCTTCGGTTTGTCCAACGTCGGCTTCCGCAGTCCAGCTTGAGCGAATGAGATCCTGTATTGTGGTGCGAGTTGCAGACCTTCAACTAGGCATGGATACTTGAAGTCTCACCTCGAGGTCAGGTACATCACGCTCATCCGTCGAGCACTGGACGTTCTGGGAAGCCGTCGCGCCCTACAAGCACCCTGGAGATTAGAACTTGGAGGGGCACCTCGTCATTGAATATCCTAACACACCTCCCCGATGTCCGCAGCAGATGGCTCCTTCATGAAAGAAACGGAAGGACTTGACGTTTGCGAGCGACGAAGATGCTTAGAGGATTCGACGCGTATTAGAACATGTACTGCGGGGTGACACATGCACAACAATGGACTTACGTCTTCATGGGCTGGGCGAAGCATGCCATCTTGAAGGCTGCGTGTGCTCGGCCTGGGGCTAATCGTTGCTTGCTCGGGCGATGGCTCGTCTGACATGGGAGGAGAAAGGAACGTCAAGAGTGGAGGGCGACGACGAACCCGCGGCAAGGGATGATCGCCGCTGCTTGTCGCTCTCACAACCTACGTATGAAATGCGACCACAAGCAGTGTGTCTTAGACCGCCGCGCACATCAATTTCGGGATTACGGCATGATGACTTCCTAGCTAAGCTAGACAAGTTAAATGTCTGCTAGTGGCATTGTCTAGGCCGCCTCGCAGCCGGTCTCCACCAACTTGTTTCCTATCGAGCGACTCGAAGGTATCTGGCATACCTTGGGGTCTATGAGCATGGGAGCAGGTTTCGAGCGTAGAGCGGCAGATACTGTACTAACCGAAACCTCGCGTCAAAACCAATGATGATGATCGCAGTAGTGCCACCGCGAGTTGGCATGCGAGACCGTGACGTCGTGTGAGAAAGGCGCAATATGAGCGAGGCTTGAGTGCAGGGACTATAAGCACAGCGCAATCATGTATGTCGGAGATTCATGGTCCTGAAGTTATAGACACCCACAAGGATCTTGTCAGAACGGTCAAGCAATGACAGTGCCAGCGGAGGATTGAACGATTTCGAACGGCGGTGGCGGATGACGTAGTCTACACGTGATGTTGGGCGTCTGTACATCCCCATATAGTAATAACCGCCCTACGCCCTCTCAAAACTTGAAAACATTGACATACTGAACTGCCTCCCGCCTACGCAAGGACACACAACTTACAGGTAACTAATGCACACGGCTAATCATAGCTATTGCTGTTATTTATGATCAGAGCGTTGGTACACTCAGTACATAACATGCTGAGCGAATGCATTGATCACACTCGGACGAAGACAGACATAGCTCGATTGATTCAAGGACCAAGCCTCAGAACGAGTCTCTTAAACGCTATTCTCCACACAGACCTTCCGTGAAGCACCATTATACGTATTGTGTATACGAACGCACCATACCCAATGCCTATCCCTCGCGGCGCTCTGAGCCCGCCATCAGCGACTGGAACCGTTCCAAGGCTGACGTCGGAGCATTGACGTTGATGAATGCCTCCAAGTTGACCATGCTCCCCGCTGCGACCCTCCCCGCCATCGCGCATATCTTCTCCTCCCACTCAGCGACCACAGCATCGACATCCCCAGCGACTCCCCCTCTGCCCTTCCCGACCACGTCCGTAAGCGCGAGTCCCAGCTCCAGCCCGTCCAACATCGCGAGGTTCGCCCCAGCACCGGCGAATGGGCTCATCAGGTGCGCCGCGTCCCCGAGGATCGTCACCCCCGCGTTGTGCGCCCACCGGTGACCGGCAGGGAGCATGTAGAGCGCGCGAGGGTAGATTGCCTCAGCGTCCGCGTGCACGATGATCTTCAGCATCCACGGTGCCCACCCTTCGAATTTCTCCAGCAGCGCCGCGCGCGCCGCGTCCGCGTCGGGCCCGGGGACGGCCCACTCCTCGGGCGCGCGGAAGAAGACGTACGTGCGCACGCGCCCGTCGCCGTTCACCTGGCTCCCGAGCATCTTGTTGTCTTGGAACGCCATCATCGTCCCCTGGCCCACGGCAGCGACGGCGTCCGCGAGCTCCGCGCTCGCAGCGACGGAGGGCGCGAGCGAGATCTCGACGCCGTTCACGCCCGTGTAGATCGGCTCGACGCCGGGCGCGACGAGAGCGCGGACGCGGGAGTGGGCGCCGTCCGCGCCGACGAGGAGGTCGCATGTCGCCGTCGCGCCGTTCGCGAAGGTGAGCACGTGCTTGCCCTCGCCGAGCGCGACGGCAGAGGTGAGCGCGTGGTCCCACTTGATGGCGCTCGCGGGACAGGCGTCGAGGAGGATCTTGCGGAGCATTGTGCGGTCGATCTCCGGACGGACCCGCTCGGGAGTCTGGTGGATTTCCTCGTTGGGATCGCCGGAGTGGTGTAGAAGGAGGGTGCCTGTGGCGTTGTAGATCTTGAGCTCTTCGCCTTCGGGACGGGAGTGGGCCTTGAACTCATCCTCGAGGCCGTTTTCGCGCAAGGCGCGCTGGCCGCTCTTGTATCCGAGGTCGAGGCTGCCACCGAGGTGGGCACGGGTAGCGAAATCGACGTCACGCTCGTAGAGCGTGGCAGGGATACCGCGGCGGTGGAGGGTGAGCAGGAGGACGAGGCCGCCTAGACCGCCACCGATGATAGCGATCTTGGGGCAAGGTTGGGCAGTGTAAGTAGACATACTATCAGAGTAGTGAGATGGAGTGGGTTATGAGAATAGTACGTGTTGTGCAGAAGAGGTGCTCACTGAGTGTGTTGGCTGTTGGCTGGGGTGCGATGGAGAAGTGTTCATACTTATAAGGTTCTGGTTGACGGGACGACAACGTCGCTGCCGTCGGCGGGCGCGCCGCGCGTGCCCGGGGAACATTCGCGCGACGCGCGTTCTCCTCGGCCCCTTTCCCCTCAACAAACACCTGGGATGGAGTCACAACTATCGATCGCTCAAGTATTTTGCTGCGGGAAGGAAGTGTCGAGAGTGATGCTGTGCAGTGTGGCGCGGCCGCAAAGACTCGCGATATGATGGCCGTGAATGGGTCACATTGCATTGTCGACTCGACGTGACCCATAACATCCTTATCGGCATAAGCCCATAGAGTCAACGAGCACCATAGGACGGGCTAAGTTCAAGGGTGACAATCTAGAAACGACGTCTGGAGCCGAGTAAGAGCACAATCCGCGGCGCAAGAGATTCGAAATGGTAGTGCTCACGGCGCGGGACGTTGGCAATATTCTTGAGAATCAAGTGCTTGGGTGGTGATGGATCCGAGTCGGATGCCGCGACGTACGTCACCAAACGGAAGTTCTGATTCTAGTGAACCGGATTAACAATGGGAGATGCGTGGATCGGTTGGATGCCGCGGCGTACGTCACCGTCGACCGAACGGAAGTTGATTGTCGCACGTGGAGGACGCTGTATGTAAATTCCCACGCCGTGCTCGCCTTCCCAATTTGGGCATATCTTCAACTTCGAATCCGCCATGACCATGATGAGGATCCTACTCTGAGGATCAGCGTTCAGCCCTCCATGCTCCTCGTTGTGGGTGCACCCCATATACCCGGTCTTCATATGCGGCTACGTAGCTGCGGATGACGACACGGACAGCTGTCGCTATGCCGTCGATGCTCCTGAGGGCTGGACCCTCGCAGGCGCACTGGCAGAGTTCTTTTCCACGTGTTCCCGGTCAAAGAAGCTACTGAATAGAGCTCGCTCGCGCACGGACGCCCCGCTGAGCCTTTCACTGCGGAGCCAACACCCATCTATCCCCGTATCTCCCCTTTTTTGCTGTCTATACGGATGGACATTCCGCTCAGGAGCCTGTCGATGAGGCCTGAGAACGTGGCAGCGAATACCCAAGTGCGAATTAACTCCTTAGAAGACGCATTTAGTACTATATCCGTGAGTACGCTCCATTCTCAAAGCCACCAAGCTATAACGGTCAACTCATGTATAGGAACCTCAACCAAGGGGTCGATTGAGGAGCGCGCATCGGTTTCCAGGACTTAGCGAGGATGAAGGCTTGACGACGACCGTACGTACTAAATCCATTGGGCATGCTTGTATTCGCTAACACCTCTTTCTGACAGGATACCCCCGTGAGCCGATCTGAGACTCTTAGTACTAATGTGGAGTCGTCGTGGCCACGACGTGAAGCTCTCCGCGGTAGGGTAGGTCTAGCGTAGTCCGTCTAGGTGATCTCTGCTAGAATATTGACTATCCCATACCCAGGCTTCCATTAGTTTGCCGAGATTACACCCCAGATATAGTGACGAAGCTACTTTCCCGACAATTGGGGTAAGTAGAAGACCTCTTTGAAACGTCCTACATGCCATTTTAATCGGACCGCATCCACAGGAAGCAAGTAGGTTTTATATGGACGTCTTCACGGAGGAGGAAAAGGCCGATGCATGGAAAAATACCGCAGAAACGGTGCAAAAATACAGTATCGAACTTGTTGAGCAGTGGAACAAAGAGATGGACGGGCTCCTCACATTTGTACGCTTCTCTAGATCGTCAATACCTATTGCGTGCCCTAAACTCCCTTGTGCAGGCAGGATTGTTTTCTGCAATCCTTACGGCGTTCAATGTCATATCCTATCAGCTCCTCCAGCTTGCGCCGGCGGACGAGACAAATATGATACTGGCGCGGATTTCCTCACAGTTGGACAGCTTCGCGGTCACGTCGTCGTTCGTCAACTCCACTCGTGCTTCTTTTGACCGTGATCCACCACCACCATTCAATCCTCCGGAATACGCCGTCTGGATCAACAGCCTTTGGTTTTCCAGCTTGGTATTCAGCCTCTCTTCAGCAACGCTCATGATCATCGTCAAGCAATGGCTCAAGTCATATAGCATCAAGCTCTATGGGAGCTCCCGTGACATCGCCCGCCGTCGTCAATATCGTCTCGATAACCTCGAGAGGTGGCGCGTGTCGGTGGTTGTGGCCCTCATTCCCTTCTTGCTCCTTGTCGCCGTCGTTCTCTTCCTAATAGGCCTCATCATCCTCGTCAACTCAATCCACCGCACTGTCACCATCGTCGTGTCAGTGCTGGTTGCGGTACTCTTTACATTCCTCGCCATCACAACCATCTTACCGACGGTGTACGCGAGCTGCCCGTACTACTCTCCACAGGCTTATGGCGCATTTCTGATCAGCAAGGTCATAACAATCGTGTCTTGTGCTATGGGGATTGTTTTCGTAACGCCTATTTGCTACCTTCTTAGTTTCCTTGAACTCTGCGCCAATAATTTCAAGGCACCTCAGCAAGAACGTTCCCCGATCCCCGGATATCTTTTCCTCGATACTCTACGCCGCCGGATACGACATTACATGACCGATCGCCCTGTCTGGCGGGGTGGTGAGCACGACGGAGCGGCCTCTAGGCCCACCCAGCTCGACGTCGATGTCATGCTCAAGGCCTACACTGCAACTCTTGACGTTACCGCACTCGAACACGCTCTCATCTGCATTGCCGATTCACGCGATGGCAAACTCGGGGTTGCCTACATCGACAAGCTCGAGAACGTTCTCAACGCACGGGGAGCTCGGGAGAAGTGGTCTCCGCTCATCAAACATCACTTCCAGGACCTTCGTCTTTCCGCGTTTCGCTGCTCGATCGCGTTTCCGCCCGGTGGAGACCTACACGCCAAAATTCAAAAGCGGCTCGCTGAGGAGGCGGATTCTATCCCTTCGCAGGAACGCATTCGGCTACTGGCCCTTGTGTCAATGGGGTGGAAGTCGTACAAGATAGCGGCAGACCAAGCGTGGAAGGACATATGGGGTAAACTCGTCGTCCAGAGCTTTCGGGTGCAAGATTTGGTCACACACCGCACTGGTAAGTGCTTCTCCCTATGCCATGCGGATGGCTATATAACGGACACCGAAAACAGTCGCTGCGGCTGGGGCGGATAGGTTGCGTCACAAGAAGCGCGACTTCGCACGGGCAGCACGAGCAGCCCGTCGACCAGAAAACGCGGCGGTAGACTCCGCTACATTGGAAGAAACGTTAACGTTCACCGACGACCACTTGCGCGTCATGTGGAGGATTCTGTTCAACGCCCCGCCCGAAGTCTTTCCAGCAGCTTTCGAAATGGCTCGGCCGTTTGTCAGCCTCGCACTAACATACGCGCAACACCTGCTCGAGAGTATCGCCCCAGTCCACCACAACATGATCTCGAACGCTACCTCCGATATAGACTTATGGCACGCCCGGAACAAATTCCAGCGTGTCCTACGCTGCGTCGAATGGTTCTCGCTCCGGAATGAGACGAGGGACATTGTCGAGGCGCCGCTCGTGACTGCGCTCATCCATGTGTTCGTGCGCTTGGTGGGAGTGGCGGACTGGGAGCACTACGAGTCGAACGACCGGAACATCCTGAATTGTCGGAAGATACTCGTATGGCTGCGCGAGCGGCATGTACCGTCCTGGGGAGCTGCGCCGGCGATTGTTAGCGGGGCGGCAGAGATGGCACGGAGCGTGTCCGAGCCAGCTCGTCCCCGCTAACGAGGGCGGTGGTTGGGGGAGGTTGAGGGGTTAATCAGGGTCGATGGGAGAACAAAAGGGTGGTCAGACATCATGTAGGATATTGTACTTTGTAATTGCACCGGCGCCGGAGAAGGTCCAGGTCACATAAAAAGTACTTACAAGGCACTTTGAAGCGCCGACAAATCTGGTTGACTTTGGAGCCCCGATCAACTCCGCGCCGAGAGCCAGGACAGACACCGTGTCGCGACTCGCGACCGGCGACCTCGCACGCTTGTGGGTCCCACTCACGTCTATTTTATGCCCATCCACGCGCCGTCCTAGCTCCATAACGCGATACCGTCTCGCCTCATCTCATATCTTGTCCTCACTGTCTGCCCCGCGAGTCCGTCAAGCCCTGGAACATCCCGGAAGGCAACATCATATTCGCGCCGACGCGCATGAATACCTTCGCGACAATCCCTCTATATTGTTTCCGTGGATCCCTCTCACCCGTTGTGTTCTTCTCCTTCGATTGAGTTGGCGACGCTCGCGCCGGCTCCCCCCTCCCAGGACTCGGTCCAGCCCCGCCGAGGGATGGCTATCACGCCAGGGGCCGCGTCGTCGACGCAGGACTCAACGCAGTCGACACAGCAGGAGGCGTCTCAGCCGTCGATCGTGATTGACACGAACATATGGGGCTCGCTCATTCCGTTCAACCCTCATAACAAGCGCGTCGAGCGAATTGACTTTCGCAAGGACAAGCAGCTGTACACGATCGGACGGAGTAGGAAGAACGATTTTCACTTCCCGTTCTTCCCGAAGATAAGTGAGTTGTATCCCTATAACTTTAGCTGTGAGGGTGCGAGGAAGGATGGGAGAGGGCGGTGGTTGACTCGACATGCGCACCAGGCCAGATGCACTGTACGATCGAGTGGGACGGCGAGGAGAGCTCCTTGTCTGCGGTCATCGTAAAGGACCTCATGTCATCCAACGGCACCTACGTGAGTGTATACCTCACCATTTTTTACGCCCGTGGCCCATTCCGCTCTAGATAAATGGCAAGAGGATTCGCAAGGGGGAGGGCAAAGTCCTTCAAGATTGGAACCTCATCTCCTTCGGTCCTCCGCCAGAAGATCCTGAAGGGCGTCCCAAGGAAGACTATCGTACGTCATTCTTTCTTCGAACTTCATGTGCGTTATGTTCGCCCTCTCATGGCCCTACGTTCTGGTGTAGGCTTCTTCTTCCGTCATATGGCCTCGCGCCAACGTGCGTCCGACGAAGGGCTATACGAGACGTACGACGTGCTGCATGTGCTCGGTCGTGGAGCGTACGCCACAGTCGTGAAGGCCTTCCACAAGAAGGAGTGCAAGATGTACGCGGTGAAGATGTTCTCGGCAGACAAGCTACGCCAGATCCTGGAGAACACGGCATCGCGCGGGCACGACCGGAGCTCGACGACCAGCCACTTGCAAAAGGAAGTACAGATCCTCGAGAAGATGAAGCACCCAAACATCTGTAAACTCAAAGAGGCATTCTACGAGGGTTATAGCGTCAGTACGTGTCTGTCGCGCTTCGAAAGACCTACAACATGCTGACTTGGTTGTACAGGCGTTGTGATAGAACTCGTTCCTGGAGGAGACCTAATGTCATACCTCTTGAATCGCGATGTACTTCGTACGTCCCGGCTCCTGAAATCGTAGCCGTAATTGCTGACAGTGTTGCAACTGCAGTGGAGCCCGAAGCGCAAGACATCACTTATCAAGTTTGCGATGCGTTGGCTGTAAGTTGCTTTGGGTTTCTCATTTCGCACCTGTCTTATCCCGAAGTGTAGTACATGCATGGCATGGGCGTTGTCCACCGCGATCTCAAGCCAGAAAATGTGCTCTTGACTGAGGACCGTCCGCCGTTCATCAAGGTTGCGGACTTCGGGCTCGCTAAAGTCCTAGATTCTTTGTCAATGTTACAGGCGAGTTTGTACCACACCGCACCCCGATGGATGTTGACGGTTTGTACAGACCAAATGTGGCACTCCTACTTTCGTCGCGCCAGAAGTCCTCCTTCACGGGCCAGATGGGTATGACAAGGTTGTCGATAGCTGGAGCCTCGGTGTTATGGTTTTCATGATGTACGCCGCGTCCGTCTACCGCCATTCTATCCAGCTGACAAGCATCTACTCAGGCTTACGAAGGCCAACCCTTTCCACCAAGAGTATATGGACGATGCGGATTGGCGCTTGCTCCGCGAATATAACATCCTCGGAGATGGTACGTTCTCGCCCGGATCGCGTCTCTACCCACGCTCATACATCATACAGGCGATGACTTCATTCGCAGTCTCCTAGAGTTCCAGCCGCAACGGCGAATGACTCCGGAGCAGGCCCTAGCGCACCCCTGGATCTGCAGGGAGAAGGACAAGATCCACACGCGCCGGCTTGAGCGCGAGAACTCACTCCGCTCCGTGGCGTCCTCGAACTCAACAATCAGTGCTCTCTCGGAGCGGCGACTGCGCAGACTCGACGACTCGTCCGCCCCAGGCTCCGCCACGTCCACCGCCGCGCCCACGCCCACAGCGACGCGCGCTAACACTCCGGCGCTAGCCACGCGAGGCGGGGCTAAGCGCAAGGCGTCGGGCGACGTGCGCGAGCTTGGGCACTCGCTCTCATTCATGTTCGTCAACGACGACTACGGAACTCCGCGCCCGACTAAGAGGGCGCGCGTAGTGCCGCCTCCGCCACCCGGCGGGAAGGTGGGTGTCGACCCCGAGACGATCATCCCCGCATCACTGTCGCTTGCGTCGCCGAAGATCCCGCCATTAGGTTGGCCTGCCCCTGAGGAGATGGATGAGGTACCAGGTCTTGGGACGTGGAGCGCGACGTTGAGCTCGAGTGGGGGACTTTGAGAGTTGGATTGGTTGGTTTCACCCTTGTTCTCGCTGCTGTCGATTGCTGTGCTCTTTGCTGTATTTTAGATTCTGGACCGGCGGAAGGAACACGATTTCGTTTGGCATTGCGAATACTGTTCCGTCACTGTTCATTGTTGAAAGGGACAGATCATCAGTGCACCGAAATAGTCGGGCTTCCCTGCAACCTTCAACGACAACTTCTTATGATTCACTGACTGCGCAGGCATCCGAATTTCCCTCTTGCTCATGAACTCTATCACACAGTTTCAGATCCAGCGCCGGAAAAGTGCGCGTGAGAGTTCAACACCACAAAACGCGGTCACGTTTCCCAGTTTCAAATGCCGCTTCAAAACGCGGGGTCAAAAAGGTATATATTCTGGGACGTCCTAGGATCCTGCCTCCGCGCACCCTCCTCCTCTTGGGCCGCCCACTGTGACTTGTTTGCGCTCGTCGTTAGGACTCGTGTAACCATTCTACGCCTCACCTCCTTCTACCTACACATTTCCCGATACGTCCTTTGGCGTAGTGCCACAGTAACGACCCTCCACGACGCGATACCCCCTCCTCCTCCCCGCCTTTTTTACACACTATCTCGATGGCGGCAGCTCACACTGTCTCCAATGCTGAGACAATTTCATCCTCTTCCCACGACTCCACTCAGTCCACTCAGAGCAGCCAACAAGAAACACACAATCCGGAAATATGGGGCTCGCTCATCCCGTTGAACCCCGACAGCCGTACAGTCTTCCAAGTAGACTTCCGGAAGAAGAAATCGTTATATGTTCTAGGAACGGGCGGGCATCGATCCATGGAGGTCGACTGCGTGTTCAAGAAGGCGTCTTCCATGAGTGAGTCTGCTCCATTTGCTTTCCCCATACGGACTTGCTGCTGAAGTCGCCTCTGTACCTCGTAGGTCGCGCCCAGTGTGCCATTGAATGGGATGGTAAGGAGACGTCAGACTCTGCTGTTATTATAACCGCCCTCGGATCGCGCCATGGCACTTGGGTGAGTGTAGTTGATGCCAATGTCTTGAGCCTGATTTTTTGCTGAGGCGGTGTCAAAGATCAACGGCTGTAAGATCGACAAAGGCACCTCCCGCGTTCTCCGTAACTTCAACATCGTGACGTTTACCAGGTCCAAGAACTGTTCCAGCGACTCGCCCAAGGACGACCGTATGTTCCTGCCTCTTGCGTATGCCCTATAATTCCGACCTCAACTTACAGGCTTTCTCTTCCGGACATGGCATCCTTCGGACGAGCGACACAATGAATCTCGCAGTTTCCTCTGTGGGCACTACGACGTCCAGTGTGTCTTGGGGGAAGGTGCATTTGGTAAGGTCGTCAAAGGGCTCCACGTTTTGGATAAGACATGGGTAGCGATCAAGATGATTCCTAACAGCCGCTTGAGTGTCTTCGTCGGTCGTCGTCCCGGGGTCAGCTCCAAAACTGCTACCAGACAACTAAAGCAGGAGATTTCAATCCTTGAGCAACTCAACCATCGCAACATTGTCCAGCTCAAGGGCGCCTTCGATGACGATAGAGGAGACGGTATCTGTACGTGCTCATATGCTTCTGCCATTCTCCACTGTGTAACTCGCTTTGTGACTCGCCAACACTGTAGGCATGGTCATGGAGTTTGTCTCTGGTGGCGATCTTATGTCATATATAGTCAAACATGGTACCCTCGGTAAGTCCTCTCTCTTTCTCTCTCATTCCCGCACTAAACCGAGTACAGGTGAAACGGACACGCGATACTTCGCCTACCAAATATGTGACGCCTTGGTGGTAAGCGTCTCCTTCCAGCTACATGAATACATCTAATGCCCCCCTAGTACATCCACAGCCAAGGAATCGTCCACCGTGACCTCAAGCCTGACAATGTCCTCCTCACCTGTGACGACCCGCCTGTTGTCAAAGTGGCGGACTTCGGACTGGCGAAACTCAAACGTAACGACACCATGTTGAAGGTTCGTTTTTGCGTATGTGTAATCCCCGGATAATCTCACGCATTTCCAGACTGCTTGTGGGACCCCCTTGTACACTGCCCCCGAAGTAATCAGCAATGGTGACCTCGGTTACAACGAGGTTGCTGATAGCTGGAGTCTTGGTGTCACCCTTGGGATGATGTATACTTCCTTCATACCTGAACCTCGTATGTTGAGTCCGCACTAAAGGTGGCCTTATTTTCACAGGCTTTTTGGTCGGGACCCTTTCCACAAAGTACCGTCCATGAGCATTTCGCGGAAGCTGGCCATCGATTTCTGCGTCTCTAAAGATTGTGCGTATGGTTTACATTGTATCATAAGAGTTGTGGACGCTGACCCGAGTCCTCTGTAGGCACCGCGTTTCTCTTCGGCCTTCTCGAGCGCTCTCCGCACCAGAGAATGACGTCCGCTGAGGCGTTGAAGCACCTTTGGCTCGCGGCTGAGTTGCCGTCACATGGCCTCCCGTACTATCATCCTGACAGACAGCTCAAGACCCTCTCTGCACCTGTCCGTGGACACTACGCTTCACGCCCGCTTGCTCTGCAAACGAACGCGCCTCAAGACACACGACGGACAGCTCGAACCTCGTGCGGTGCTCAGATGCTCTCGCTCGACACCTTCCCGTGCTCCTTCGACGGCTTTATTTTACCTTCTCCCCAGCCGACTACGGATCCCTACTCGCCATACCCAGACAAGTCGACGACTAAGCGCGGAGGGACCAAGCGACCCCGCACGTCGCCCCACGACACACCGCGCAAGCGCCTTCGCACGAATTTGGAAGGCTCGAGCGCGAAATTGGCCGCATTGGCCCCAAAGGCAAGCACGAGGGTTGCGCCGCCTACGTCGTGGTGGCGAGCATTCAGGTCACCCTTCCCGTCGGGTGAAGTGCCCGGTCTGGGGCTGGTTCGCCCCCCGGCAAATGCGGAACAATGAGCGTTTGGGCCTGTAGGATTAGCGTGTGTTGCGCTGCGCGAGGCTGGGCTTCGCGTTCATGCTGTGCTTTATGATCTCGAAATAGGTTGTTGTTGACCCAATGGCTCATATGTTGACACAATGTATCACTCGGAACCTATATGTATTCACTATGACGACTCGACTTCAAGTGTCGATACACTACTTTTGCACACAGAATAGTCCAGACAGTCGGTGATTAGTCTTGTGAAATAATTATCACCTTTTCGTGCTAGCCACAGCGTGCGGAGCAGCAGTGGCTGTGCTCCTTGAAAGGGATACTCATTCCGATAAAACCGGACGCTCAAGACCATCATGTCATGGGTCGAAGACGTCGAGACATTGACTGTCGTCTGGTAGACACCGGAGCCCAACCAAGAAAGCGGGGGCTTGCATGGTAGATCTTTATAACGTAGCGTCGAGAGTAGTGCGTGAGAATTCAACAACGTCGGGAAATCACGTGGATGGATTTTAAAGCGCCGATTGAAACGCCCCCACTCAATATCACCGCGGCCATTTGAGTCGCGTCCTGGACTTCCCTTCCTTCTTCCCCTCCGTGTTCGATTCTGCTCGTGCTTGTCGTCAAGACTTGTGCAGCGATTCGTTATACACGACACCATTCCGTCTTGCCTATAATTTCTCTTCACAGCGTATTACCACATCTACTACAGTACTATTCTCTACACAGGACCTGCACATTATTCCCATTCGGACTACTACGTTGGAATTGCATTACGTCCTCGACAATCCGGATACGTCTCTTTTAATTGTAGATATGTCGCAAGAAACGACCAGCACGGGCGCCGGCGGACCTGTCTTCCAAGCATCTCAAGAGGACTCATCGGCTCAGTCTACACAGGAATGCTCCCAGCACTCCATCAAATCCGACCTCGACATATGGGGCTCCCTCATTCCGCTGAATAGCAGAAATACGCATATATTTCAGATCGACTTCCGCAAGGGAGTAAATCGCTACATCGTGGGGCGGGGAGGGCACTCCCGGGTTGACTTTCAATTCGTAAACATGTTATCCATGAGTGAGTCCTTTCTCAATGTATCTTTCCACCCATCCCACAAACCAATGTCGCCACGTTCGTCTGTCGGATAGGTAAAGCCCATTGCGCGATCCAGTGGGATGGCAGAGAGACTCCGAACTCCGCTGTGATCATTGAAGACCTCCGCTCGCGTAATGGTACATGGGTGGGTCTGCCGTGGTTGCTGCTTCAGACAGGGTGTTCACATATACATCCACCTTTCTACTCCGATTAGATTAACGAACACAACATCGGGAAGGGCTCAAGCCGCATCCTGCGCAACTTTAACATCGTCACTTTTAGCATGTACATGGATCAGAAAGGCGCGTCCAACCCAAATGACGACGACCGTAATACCTCGCTTCTTTTCATCTCCCCAACACCTTCATCTGATCTACTCCTCTTCCAGGGTTCCTCTTCCGTCTTTGGCATATGGATGGTCGAAGTGACGGCCATGGGGACCTCTTCTGCGGGCGTTATGACGTCCAGCGCTCCCTGGGGGAGGGGGCCTATGGCAAGGTTCTGCAGGCGCTCCATGTTACGGAGGGGAGATGGGTAGCGATCAAGACCATCGACAATCGAGCCCTTAGTGTCTTCAGAAAACATCGGAACGGTGCTCTTGTCGATGCAGAAACAGCGAAGAAGCATTTGAAGCAGGAAGTGTCTATCCTTCGTCGGCTCAAGCACCCCAATATTGTGGCCATCGAGGGTGCATTCTACGACGGCGAAGGAGATGGCTTCTGTACGTCCAACTGGCAGAATCATTGTGTTAGGCTACCTGTTTTCTAACATACATCATAAGGCATGATCATGGAGCTTGTCCCCGGTGGGGACCTTTTCCAGTATATCTCAGCGCGAGGAAACCTAAGTGAGGCATCTACCCCCCCCAGTGTCACACTGCGGAATATTCATTGTCTTACAGTCGAAACGGAGGCGCAATACTTCGCCTACCAGATATGCGATGCTCTAGTCGTAAGTATCCTGCCCCTCTCTTCGCTGTGTCTCTGATACCTCCTTAGTACATTCACAGCAAGGGTGTTGCGCATCGGGACCTCAAGCCTGAAAACGTCCTTTTAACGCTTGATGACCCCCCTGTTGTGAAAGTTGCCGATTTCGGACTCTCCAAGCTCGTCAAACCCGATGCGTTGCTACAGGTTCGTATCCTTAAGCCACCATCGTCCTGATCCTTGGGCTGAATTGGACGCCATGGCCTAGACTGTATGTGGCACGCCCATGTACATTGCTCCCGAAGTTCTCCACAACCGTGGAGTTGGGTACAGTCAAGTCGTGGACAGTTGGAGTTTCGGGGTGACTATAGCTGTAATGTACTTACTACGCTTTCGTTGGGTTTTGAGCCGTGTGCGCTGACCATATTAATCGCTTCAGGGTCTTCGGACGGAGCCCTTTTCAAGTGGATTCCGATCGGTTTGTCGAGTGGGCTTTACATCTCGATCATAGGCTCAGCACACAATGTACGCCCAGCGCGCCTCCTTTCAATCCACCCTCTCCTTACCAACTATCCTTAGGTCTCAAACTCCTATGCGGCCTTCTCCAACACGAGCCGACTAAGCGCATGACCTGCGCCGACGCGCTGAAATACCCTTGGCTCGCCTCTGCGCCCTCAGCTCCGCAGTGCCTTCCTTTGTATCACCCAGACAAGGCGCGGAATCTGTCCGCCCCAGGACGGCTCACCTCTCACCACCCCCTCCCCATGACGACTCCTGAACGGCACCACACAGTCATGGGTGTGCTCAGCACACCGGGCCCACACTCGCATCCCTCGCCCGTCGTCTCCCCCGTCCACTCGCCCTACTCTCCCTACAAGATTCCGCCCAAGGCTCACGGCGTCAAGCACCCCCGCGCCTCGAGCTCGCTCGATGTCCCGTCTCCGCGCGCCTCCGCTAGCCCTCGGAAGCGCATGCGCGCCGAGGACCGCGACGACGCGGCGGGTCCGTCGCGCCTCCGCGCGCGTGCCCCGTACGCCGCTTTATTCGGGCCTGTGCCCTCGGACGTGGTGCCCGGGTTGGGATTGTTGTCCTCTTAGTTGGCCTCAAGTGCGGAGGGACGTTCAATCTTGGCGTCGGGCAGCGGGACGATAGAATTCAGAGGATAGGACGGGATGCGTGTGCATGCGCGCAGGATGGGCGACAAGCCTAGTAATATACATCCCGGTCCTCGGACGTGGTTACTTTTGGATATCCGTATACCTCATAAACCAATGTAGCGCTAGTTGTATATACATGTATTCTATTGCTTAATCCAGATCATGACATGGGCGGGTATCGAGAGGTCGAAAGTGATATTCACGCGAGTGGAGTCCCACAGATACGTCTGAGTATCGACCGACCGCTTATATTGTCATACGTAGGGGCTATACACTGAAACTCGAGCGAATGGCATATCGAAGAACAACAAGGGAGAGAAACGAGAAGAAAGCCTCCGATGTTCCCCAATTCCAGGCTGACACTTCTTCTCCTGCTATTGAAGCGACGGATCCCGTAAGGCTCGTGTGGAGAACGCGTTGCGGTGACGAGGAGTAATCCGCGCCTCCACGAACAGGTCTTCAGAGCTTTTCACGAGACCCTGATTCCGCCACCGCTCCCACGAGGCATATTGCAGCAGTAGATTGATGAGCGCAGCGTGATCTCCTAACGTTGGAATTGCCGTGGAGGGACTAGTCGAGGCTGATGAGGTCGTGGCGTCGACGCGCATCAGGCTCGAGTCGCCGTTTGAAGTGGCCGGCGCAGTGTTCACTGCGGGTTCGTCCTCTTCGGGACCAACCTTCAACACGTAGTTGTACTTTTCCTGGGCCCCTTTCCGGGTATTATCTTGCTCTTCCGGACGCGTGTGCTCATACTGTCGACGTAGCGCCAAGACGTTGAGCGAAGCGTAGTGTTCGCGGCAAAGCGCTGCTATGTCGCAAAGGAGGGCTTCCAGAGTGGAGTAGCTTGGATCCATGACAATGGGATGGATCCCATGCAACATATGATGCAGCTTCAGCCTGCCACCGACCAGCAGATGCCGGCCAGTGCGGGCGTCGATGACGTTTTCCTCGTGTTCGTAGAGAGCCATCACCATGGCGCGGAGAGCGGGAGCCGAATGCGTCGTCGTCTTGTAGAAACGAAAAACGAGATAGTGGAAGACGTGAACGAACGACTCGATGTCGTCTGAGAGGTGGTAGGACTTTAAAGGGAGGTACTGAGATATCGCAGATCTAAAGGCCCAGGTGCCCTGTAATCGTCATCAGCACGAGCGAATAGAAACCGAAACGTTGAGATACAACGCACTGCGAAACCTCCTGTTCTTTGTTCCACTCCCATGTGTTCACGGTACGTGCAGAGATCGAAGTCGCAAAGGACTGCCAAGCGACCTATCACGCCATCTGGCTCCATGCTTTCTAAAATCATGATGTTGTTTACGCTGATATCTCTGTGCAGCACCCCGGCTACCTCCCATCAGCAAGAAGGTCAAAACGTTCTGGCGATTTTGGGCCTTCCCAATCAGGCATGTGGATCGCAAGCGGCCGCATGCGGTCCCAACGAACACGTGACATCCTCACCGATTGCGATGAGGGC
>FTLJ01000719.1:0-12333 GCA_900155495.1 Porogramme epimiltina
CTAATAGACAAGACGCACTCTTCCTCGTCTCCAAATTCCCGTATGTCTGCATTGCACAGTTGTGCCTCTCTTTCCCGTGCCTTCGTCAGCAGAGTATAGTTGAGCGTCACGGCGTGCTCACCGCCCATCAATCATGACTTGTCGAGCCTGATGTCGTAATGCCACCGGTCAACGCCAATGTCAGCGCGGGGCTTCCAGTGCAGGTCGTGCCTGTACAAGGTCACGACCATGTCCTTCGCACGAGGAATACCAGAAAGCGAGAAACGGACGAGGGACCGTGCTTAGAGGGCTGCTGGTGGGTGGGATGATGTCATCGTCTGAGTACAGTGAGGGCCGGCAGTTGCCGGTACAGAGTAGGCACGTGATGGAGAATACAGCTGGCTCAGAGAAAGGGGCCTGCATCAGGTTACAAGTAAGCAGTTCGTTCTTTGCCATTTGGGGGTCTGGATGTCCGGATTTTGCCGGCACAGGTCAGGCGCGTGAGCTCACTTTGAGGTCGGAACATAAAGACCGATTCTCTTGAGAATCGGAAACGGACGGACTGCTTACCTGAGTACCTGATGCAGACCCCTTTTCTCTTCTCCTCTCTCTCTCTGAACCAGGGTCAGCCGCATTCTACATCACGTGCCTGCCCTGTACCGGCAACCGCCCGCCCTCGCTGTATGCAGGCGATGACATCACCCAACCTAGAAGCAGTAACTACTCGCCCGTACACATTTGCGTCTTGTCGCCCAGTTCATGCGGTGTGCAATTCCAGGACGCTAGTAAGTTCGATCGAGTCCGTTCTTCCCATATTTGGGTTATACATGCAAACCATCCATTCATCGTTTATCCCCTCAGTCCGCCCCGGGCCCCCACATCCATCATCACTATTTGTGCTCATCTTGGACTCGCGCACGGATGCTTAGACAACATGGTACTGTTCTACCACGGGATCATAACGAGGCGCGTCCCCCCTGGGACATGGCTCCCTTATCCACCGTACTCAGCCACATTCTCGCACAAGTGATCGCTTCGACGACATACAGTCCTAGCTCCAGATCGCCTAGTGCCATCGCGTACCGAGCCTGTCCCGGCGGAATCCGAGAACTGCACAGTTTCTCTCATGACATATGTAAACGTGAGCGTGGCTCAGCAGGCATTAAATAACAATAAAGAACGAAGTAGTCAACAGAATCTAACTCGAACACCGCCGCGCGCGACGCGTCTACGCCACCCCGACCCCTCTTGCGCGCCTCCTCAGTACCCAGCCGCCCTCCTCTCCCTTCGCGTCGCGTGCCTCTCCGCGCACCGCCGCGTGTGCCGCACGCGCGCCGACTCGCGCCACTTGCTCTCGACACCGCAAACCGGGCAGCGGGACGCGACGCCGATGTGCACGTTGAGCCAGTGCCGGCCGACGCTCTCGATCGACATCTCCCCGTCGCCCTCGGCCGCGCAGCAAGACGCGTCGGGGCACCGCGCGCGGCAGTCAGATGTGGGTGAATGGGGTGTGGAGGGGCGAGAGACGCAGAGCGCGGCGTGGTGTGCGCGTTTGAAGTGCGCGCGCCAGGCGGAGTCCTTGCTTGGGAGCTGAGTGGCGCAGCCCGGGATGGGGCAGACGAGAGGGGCCCCTGAGGAAACTCTGATAGGTTGGAGATGTGCGGGGAGGGGAATTGGATGCGCGCGGCGGCGCTTTGAGGGAGAGGGAGAGGCGGAGGAGGCGGAGGCGGAGGCGTCGGAAACAGTGTCTGTGTCGGAGGCCTTCCGTTTGAGACCGCCCGCGGTTAAAACGCGAATGGGAGGAAGCGACGGGGATGACGGCGCGCTGAGGTAAAGGTTAAGTGCTTGTTCGCGGTCACGAAGAGGATGACGTACTCAGAATGAGCGTAGTCCTCTTCGTCCGAATCGACAGGGGAGTTCGATCCTCGGCAAGAGATGCTCTCGCTGCTTGGGTTGGGGTAGGCGTCGTATGTGTCGAATGCATGCTCGGCGGTAGCGAGTAAGTCTACCAAGACCGCATCGACTTCATCACCGAGACCGTGCAAGTAGGTACCTTCCCCGAACGGGAGTTTGGTGAGATTAGGGGAGAGGACGGTGTTTTCCTGGTTGACTTGAGAAGTCGATAGGAACACGGTTGCGTCGAAGGCGAAGTTTGCGTAGTTCGGTTGCGAAAGAGGAGGGTTGAACTCGAGTTCAGCGAGGGGTGTATATTGGTCTGAGAGAAGGCTAAAATCCAGCCAAGTAGTGTCGAAGTCCTGTACTAGAGGAGTCTCATAGAAACTAGAGCCCGCCGAATAGGTGAGACCCTGGAGGTTAAGACGAGAAGCGAAGATCACTCACCAGGTAGGATCAATCATGGGGTCGTGTGGGTATTGCGAATAATATTCCATGAAGGGTATAGCCGAAGAGCGGATGCTCAAAAGCGGATGAGTTATGAGCGCGTGTGGCTGGGAGGAGCGGGGGTAGACGAGCGGGGGGGTTCGTCGGTGGCCCAGGCTTGTCCCCAATTTCAGCCCATTTTATACACATCGCTCGGACAATCGAATAAACCGCCCCGCAACGAGCGTGGGCGAGGTAAAGCGGGCGGGGCGTTGTCTGACGCAACGAAGAAGGGGAGCGGTGCAGCGAACAGCATGAAGGCAAAGCGGGCAGGGGCACTAAGTAGACGATAGCAATGCGATTTGGACTCCGACGGCACGAATGTGGATGTAATCAAAGATGCCCGCTTTGCCCCAATATGGCAGGGGGCGCGCCGTGTCCACGCGGCTGATACGGCGCAGACAATGGTTCCGGAGCTAGAGAAGGGCCCGGGAGACACCCCCAGTCCTCAATTTCGAGTTCTGAGGACGGCGGGGGCAGAGTCGGAGAGAGCGTCGAGGGAGTACGCCTTTCCCTTACATATTGAACACCCGAAAGTACTGCATTACAACACTTTGTATACTCACCACTGATGGGAACAAGTTTTGGGAGATCAAGATCTTATCTCACCTAGGGCGTGGCCGACGGCCGTAGGTGGCCGGTTGGCGCGTCATCTGATAGCATAGCGCTTAAGCTCAATTGCAAGGTGACTCTTGTTCCGTCTCGCCGTCATTTACGCAGCCTAGCTACTTACCACCCAGTCGAAAAACATCGTTTGCATCGAATGCGTTAATACGTCACTAGCGCCAGTGGCGATGGTATTGAGGGGGACTGACAGGGAAGTGTCTAGAAGAGACTCAATGAAGAGTAGAGCTCGTAGCAGTTGGGTAGGATGCTATTCACTTGTTCTTAGAGTCACTATGAACTGACTCTAAGATGGCTAGCTTGCACCTAGCTTGTGCTGATAGTACCAGAGAGGCAAAACTGTGGGAGATAGGCGTCACTAAATCGCTCGCGCATCCCCGTCCCTCTGCTTCTCGTTCTACCTGTAACCTCGTCGACGTGGCATTTCAGGTCTGTCCACCTGACGCATCCGTATAATATGTATACTGGTATATAGCTTTCTATCCCTCTATCTAAGGCCCCAGGGTCCACAGACGCATCGCCAACAACCCACGTCTCCGGCGGGTGGGTCTTGTAGTGACAGATGCTGAGCAAATCCGGTGCAAGTAATATCACGCGCTCCTAATTAGGAGAAGCACGGCTTCGAGAAGCGGCCGCCAGCTTCTATACTATAGCTCTCTCCATCCTCTCTGTTGACAGGTTAAGGTTGTTTGACTAGACATACCTGCTGTCCATCCACGTGCCACGTGTGGAGGCCCCGAGGGCTGAGGGAGAAAGTGAATGAAGGCTTTAGTTAAAGAGTAAATAGCACCACACGAGTCACAAGAACCGTACGACGACAATCCTGCGGTGGCGATACAGATATAGGCATGAATATGTACGCGGTGGGGTCGAACAGCGTCCATTCTGGGCTCCCATACTCGAGCACGGTGGCCTCGAACACCAGCCGCAGCAGCACGGCCCGCGGGACTCGTGCACAACGTACGCTTGCCCTTGCCTTTTGCTGCAAGGCCTGAGGAGGGCCCGACATTCTCGCCGGGGGTGTCTATGCTCATGAGGAAAGTATACGCAAGGTAGTCAGTAGAATAAGCGGAGGAAGCACTAGGAAGCATCAACGGGAGAAGGATCGATCCATGTGGCAGCGTGGACATGGTTGGAATTGCCTGAGGGAGAGGGCGGGTTGAGCATCGATCTGACCAGTGTGACCCTGCATGTACAAATAGTTAATAGTACGGGCCGCCGCGTTGAAATGGCCTTGCCCTTGATTTGAAAGGGCTCGATGGAGATGTGTTCACCAAGCCATGGGACTCGGACTCAGGGGAGCTGGTTGACTTACCAGCCCGACTTATACCAGCCTGAGGGAGATGAAAACGCAGGATTGCTGGTGCAGGGGATTTGAGGGGATGCACGGTGTCGCCCGTCACGGAGGATAGTACTAAGGTCATGGAGGAGTTCATTGGGGCGGTGATGGCGAAGTAAGCGCCGTATACGTACAAGGATCTATTTCCAGATCGCGGTGACACCTAGTCAAGTGTCTACTATGCCCAGAGAGATTGCCTTCACAGTCTTCTCGTCAGTGGTTGATACTTCTCCTCATGATGAAGGGTAGTAGTAAAAGATTGAATTGCATTCGTACTTTTAGATGTCGCTGTATATCAGTTCATGAACAAGAGAATCGGTACAACCACACAACGACCAACATCTTCCTCAAGCTGCAGTCTAGGAATGGGAGGATCCTATATGGTACGCCTTTACTCCTTCTATCGTGATATGGGCCGTGCTGACACGTGATGCAGGATGTGACTATGGATTGTGGGTGTCCCGTCGCGTTGAATTTAGCTACAGCGTTGCTGACTAGGCTGTACTATCACTGGCCCAGTAATGCAATGATGACAGTAGTGCAATATGCGTGAATCCCACCTCTCCCGTCCTCTAAAAATCACCTAAATATTACCGCATGGTCTCACAGTATATCTACGCTTGCAATATAATTTTTGGGAGCAACGAAGCGAATGAACGAAAGTTATCGCAGAATGAGTGAGTTTGTGCACCCTGGGCGGAAATTGATGGGCTTCGGCTCGTACACCCTTTGCAATGTTCGCCGTAATTTTTCAGTATATGTATCTACTACCATACAGCACTCTATATATAATTTTCCGAGGCATTCTGCGGATGGGATGCGATTGTACAGAGGTGCAGGCCTCCTGAGCGTGACAAGCCACTGTCTTCAAGTGATCGGACTTTGAACACCACCCAGCCACTAGCGCTCATTGCACTCGCATTGGGTGGTGGCCCCTTGACCACCTGTATTATTTCTTGCTTCATCCATGCGAAACTCCTGTCGACAAATGCCCTACACCCCACACATCTCTATAGCCCAACTTTATACACCTCCCTACGCTTTTTTGAATTTTCTATGGGAAGACCGAGCAAGAAAACTCTTCGGGATGCTGGCTATGAGCAACGGCTCTCAAAGGCACTCTGAGTAATCACTTACAATCTCTCGAAGGACAGAAACCAAACATCGCTGCAGTCGCCAGGGAGTTCTCTGTAGAGCACACTACACTATGGCGTCGGTTTAAAGGAAAGACAAGCCGCCGGAACCTTGCTCATGAGTCTCAACAGCTCTTGACCAAAGCTGAGGAGGCTGCTCTTGTTGACTGGATCCAGCACCTGAGCGATATCGGACAACCACTCAATAAACGGACGATTGCAAAGAAGATCCAGCGCATACAGAAGCTCAATCGACGTCCGAGTAGAAATTGGATGCGCGGCTTCCTCCAGCGTCATCCAAATATTCGCACAGGCAAACCCTCGGGCCTCGATCCGAAGCGAGCACAAGCATTCAATGAGGCTACAGTCGAGCGGCACTTCAATCTCATTCGGGAGGTAATGGAGTCGAACAATATTCCGTGGGAGCATGTGTACAATATGGATGAGAAGGGCATTCAGCGTGGTGGACGGACTCAGGATCAGCGCGTATATTTCCTTCCAAAGGATCGTCGCCCTGCGTACAAGCTCAAAAGTGCGGACTTGGAGCTTGTAACAGTCATAGAATGTGTCCGTGCGGATGGCGAGTCAATTAAGCCTGCATTTATATTCTCGGGGAAGGAATTCTACAAAGAGTGGTTTGAGGTTGACGATGATATCCTGTGAGTGGCCAAGTTTGTCCTGTTACAAATTTTAAAGCTCACGTTTGAGTGGCAGCATTTGTATGTCGCCTAATGGTTGGACAGACGATGCTCTGTGTGCAGAGTGGTTTGAGAAATCATTTATACCTCAGGCCACCGAGCAGAAGACGTCGTCGGCTCCTATACTCCTCATATACGATGGCCATGGATCGCATGCGACGTCAGCACTCGTTGAGCTTGCATTGCAGAATAATATTCATTTAATCTGCTTACCTCCACACACGACACACAAGCTTCAGCCTCTCGATGTTGGCGTCTTCGGAAATCTTCAGCGGTCATGGCAGAAGCGTTGTGAAGATGCAATGGAGACGTATGGCGAGGAAATGCGTCGGAAAGATATTGTTAAGGAGTACATGGCTGCTCGTGAAGAGTCTGTCACCTCCGAACTCATCCGTTCTGCATTTCGAGCCTGTGGCCTTAATCCCCTCAACCCTCTCGTCTTTACACCTGCCGATTTTGCTCCCAGTGCAAATACATCGTCCCAATCACATCTTCCACCCTCCTATCCACTCGTCCCTCCCTCTACTGAAGTTCAGGAGCCGCCCGAGATGCCCGCCATCCCCGAGGTTACCGAGGTTGTTCAGCCCACGCAGGATCAGGAGCCGTTGGATCAGCCACCACCACTAGAAGACCATGGCTCGGATGACGAAGACGACGATGATATAATGGAGGTGGATGACTGTTTGGACAACCCGGATACAGACGAAGAATGGGAATATCCTACAGACGATGAACTCGTTGAAGATGACCCTATGGAGCGCTCACCAACACCATCCGGCGTCCTCGGTGCCCACATTCCACACACTGATTCAAGCCTGCACTCGGAATCAGCGACCGCTTCTCTCGCCTCCTCTGCTGAGGCTGTGGTGCATGCGCACTCGAGTGGTCCGTCTCTTCACCAGGCTGGCAGGCTTGCTACCGTCGAAGACCTTGCACTGGCCCGTTGTAATGAACTCCCGGCGCATATCCGACTCGCTGCATATGAGCGTGTTGTGCTTAAGCAACAGGGCCATATCACTGACCTTACTGGTCAGGTGCAGTCTTCGACCTTTCACTGCAAAATGGCCCAGCTTGAAGTCGAGTCTCTCCAGAATAAATTAAACTCAAAGGAATCACGAGCGCGTCAGGGTAAATCACGGAAGCTCGTCACAGACTCACGCTGCTTCACGTCTGCAGCAGGGCTGACTGCATGGAAAGCTCAAGAGGAAGAACGACAGGCAAAGGAAAATGCGAAGCGCGAGAAGCAGGCTGCACGCGATCAGAAGGAGCAAGAGCGTGAACAAGCTCGGAAAGCGCGAGGTGAATCATTTGTATTCACTGGTGGGTTATCTAACAAGACAGTGGGCGATCTTCGAGAGATTTCCACTGCGCTTGGGCTGGTATTGCAGCAGAAAATGACCAGGGAGGCACTCAAAAGTGCGATCCTTCGGTTTTTTGAGGAGAACCCCACCCGCCGTGAAGAGGCACGCTTCAAAGGGCTGTTCACTCGCGCTCCCAGAGCCTCCAAGCGAGGTGCGACCAACACCAACTCTCAGGATATCCCACAAAGCGAAAACGAACCCCCTAGGGTGCCCCATAGTGTCGAAATTGAACCCGGTATGTATGATATATCTATACTATGTTCGCTTGAAGTACCTAAAACATATCTAGTTCCCTCAATCTCTGCGCCTCCAGAGACCGATCGTCTGGGACCTCAAATTTCTCCTATTCATACCCCTTACGTTCCCCTTGCTGGCTCATCTCGTGCAAATCTACACGATACATTAATGATACGCTTCGAGACCTACAATCCCTAGACATTACCCAGTACTGTACTATAGTGCTCAGTGCTCACCGCGGACGCTCGAATATGATACTACCGTTGTATTATACTGTACATACACTATTTCCGTACATACTCTGTATCTATATGCCCACAACGACTCCACGGGCCTCTCGCCCCACTTAACCCTATGATTCGAACGACTGCCAGCCTCCGCCAGAAGAGGGAACCGCCACGCTGGCCGATGTTTGCCGAGCGGAGCTAAAAAATGCCGTTGTGCCGTTCGTGACCGATAGCGTGACCACATTTCTCCGCCATTGCACTTCTGTTTCATTCGACAACGGACCCTCCTCCTCTCTCACATCTCATCCTAGCAGACCCGAAAAATTATATATTGTATCCAAGACGTCACAGATCCGACAGACACTTCTCCGATATCGATAGCGGAGGGACGGACCAAGGTACGTGGTCAACCCCAAATTCATTGCATTACTGGGCCAGTGAAAACATCGTCCTATAGCGCGGTTAATTTAACGCGACCGGCTCCGAGACTTCGATCAATATGACCATCTATGGTGGTACAGGTATGACTCGAGAGTCTACTATGCTACGAAGAGTACATGCTCATTCTTCCCTAGCGTTCGCGTCCTCGGTCTGGATCAACGACAAGGTTATCAACACCATATTTAACGCTTCTTCAAACAACGTCAACGCTCCAAGAAGGCTCTATCCTCCAGGGCCAGGACAACGTCGTCACCGTTCTACAGGAGAACATGGAGAACGACGAGTGGGGAAATATCAAGCCCGCGCGCAGTATCTCCGGCTTCCAGCTCGCACTTCCCACCCCTTTGCAATCCAATTCGTCGCTGCTTCCCCCACTCAGTCTTCTGATTCTTCTGTGCCATCTATCTCTTCTCCCCCCAGCCTCCTCGTCCACCTCCTTCGCTGCCCCTTCCGGCCCCGTGCGACTGCTACGGACTGCGTGGCAGCGTCAACCTTGGTGACATCTGCGACATCCGCCACCCTGGTTGGTGGTCAGTGAAGGATTCGCGGTATACCCGTGCCCGTCCGTGTGGGTAGTGGGGTAACAAGGCACCCGCGGGTACCCGCTGTACCTACCCGCAGTACCTACTCAACACTGCGGGACAGCGCAACCGGGGTCGAGGAATCTATGTGCGCAAGCTCCCTTGCCTCCAAGTGCCTCCGCGCCGCCTCGTACTCCACCCGCTAATTCTCCGTCGCCCTTCTCTCTTAGTAGTTCCTGATATTGCTCCACGCGTTACTAACTCATGCCAATTCTACGTGTCGGACGGGCGTAGCGCCGCGCCGTTTACGACGCGCACACTCAATGCACGCCGCTTCCTCCAGGGCCCCTGTTTTCATGATGTCTCCTAGTATGGCTCAGCCGCTCACTAGTGGACACCACTTTTATGATAAAACACAGGCCTTACGCCCTGAGTCCATATTTTATTCTCGACGGCCGTTTCATTGAGATATATGAAACATGCCCGCCGCCGTATTATCCTATTCCTATGATATTACCCCGCGCGACTTTCTATACTAGCCCGTCCTGTAGTACGACCGCACGCGCGATTTTCTATATCAACACGCGCTGTAATACGATCCCCCGCGCAATTTTCTATACGAGCCCGCCCTGTCCTATCCCCCCCTGTGCGATTTTCTTTACTAGCCCGTCCTGTAATACGACCCCCCGCGATTTTCTATACTAGCCCGTCCTGTAATACGACCCCCCCGCAATTTTCTATACTAGCCCGTCCCGTACTACTCACCCTCGGGCAATTTGCTATACTAGCCCGTCCTGTACTATCCCCCCCTGCGCGATTTTCTATATCAGCCTGCGCTGTAATACAATCCCCCCGCGGTTTTCTTTCCCCTCGGTTCCCTGCCAGGCTGCCCTACTCCATTTGGCTGTTGTCTTTTGAACACCCCGCTTACACGCGTGACACGCCTAGCGGCGTCGGTATTCTCACGCGGTGTCAATGATTCTATTAATGAATGGAATCTATTATAGGTCCTAAGGTCGTATCATGGAGCTGCAGTGATTGCTATATGTATAGTGCTGTAAGGTATATTATGGCAGAACGTGAACGGCGGCGATTAGTATGAAAGTGTAAGAGCAGTGAGATGTCGTATTGTCATGGGCCTGCTACCTTAAGAGTGACGTAACTTACGCCTCTTCGGAGGAGGCACCTCTGACGTGTCATCGACAACGGGGTCAGGCCGGGGGCCACTGCTGCCAGTGGAGTCGTTCTCGGTGCTCTTGCCAATGTGCAGGAGCGTCTCGATGACGAGTGCGACGTCCCGCAACGCCACCTCGCAGTCGCGTTTCTCGTCTTCTGTCGAGAACGCCTGCAGCCACCATGCCAACGAAATGACGACGATAAGAAAGCCGTTCGGCCCGCTCACCAACAGCGCCTCCCATCCGCCATCTGACGCTCTCTTGCTGGGCGACCACGTCTGTTGTAGCGGCCACTGACCGGGAGCCCCCGTCTCATGACATCCAAGGGCTTCGAGCCCGGCCCACCACATCACTAGTCTAGTTTTGGAGAGTGCCCTATCCACGTCGCCACTTCGTCCGGACGACCTTTCGGTGATATGCGGTGATGCGCATCCTGCGTGGCTGCCCAGTGCAACCGCCCTCAAAACGACTGCGCGCGACGCGTGCGCGTGGCACCCAAAACGTCCACCGACGACCCCTAATAGCACGATCGTCTTCCGGACAACGCCGCACCACAACCCCGTCCCGATTATTCCCTTGCACCCGTATTTCTTGTGTTTCGCCGGCTTGTGCACCATTTATCCGTGCAGGTTTCGGTTCGTTCTGTATGTATTTAATCCCTGCCTCAGAGCAGACGAATATCAGCTTTGTTTTGTCATGTTCCAGCTCACTCGTCTTCGTCGCCCCCTTCGCTCGCGCATGGGCGCACTCGTCTTTCGTATTTTTGCTACTTCGCTATTTTATCGACAGTCTCGTTCGTCCGTCTCCGGCCTCCTACCCCTTCGCCTCGGCCTTCGGCCTCAACCCTCTCTCTCCTCTGAGTCCTCTCTCACTCCCCGCGCGCACGCTTGTCCGACTCGCCTCTGTGACCCTCGCCCCCAGCAGACCTCCTGGTCCGCGTCACATCAGCGGGCCTGTATACAATTGTGCGTAAGTGATCATTCGTACCAGCTGGTGATTGGCAATCACCAGCTGGTTTGCTCACCGATGCTGCAAATCCCATGACACGCTCGAACGCGACCCAACGATCGATGATGTGTTGCCAAGTCGCGTTCTCGCTCGACTCACGAAGGTATTCTAGGCGATTCGTGATATATTTCGGGTCATCCGACGTCGCTGACATGACATCACGTGGTAGGCTACCAGCCGAAGCAGAGGACCACGAGGCAGCCGAACCTTGTGGAGACATCGGCGTCGCAGCTGCAGCCTGGGGAGGTGTTGTGGACTCTGGCATAGTCCCTGGCGTTGTCAATGCAGATGGCGGCGTTGTCGATGCAGATGGCGGCGTTGTCGATGCAGATGGTGGGGCTGTTGCATCTGGTGTGGTGAGGGTGAACGGAGGCGTTGTGGAGGGCTCTAGCGTCGTCTCCGGTGTTGTGGATGTGGGTGAGGCCCGGTCCGGGCTGGCGCCGGAATTTTGCGCGGAGGTGCGCGGAGGGGGCTGGCGGAATTTTGCGCGGCGGTGCGCGGAGGTGCGCGGAGGTGCGCAGCTGCGCGGGGACGTGCGCGGCTTGCGCGGCATACGTGCGCGGCATGCGCGGCATACGTGCGCGGCGCACAGAGAGTACTCAGAATTCGGGTGCAGCTATGTATAGTAGCTACAATACTGTACTAGTATTTTTACGAAGCTATATACTACTGTTTTTGAATGCAGATGTAGATACTGTATATGAGACAGGAATGAAATTAGAGTGGGCCCTAAAGGGGCTCGAACCCGCGTGTAATCAGCTCTTAGACGCCGTTAGTGGCCTCAGTGAATCCCTCCTATCTGAGTGGAGATAAGATTTTATCCCCTCAAACCAATTTCCTTGAATGAGCACGAGGTATTAGAGTAGCTGAAACAAGTTAATATCTCTCTATGATGCATCAGAGTTAGCGGAGAATTCACTCATTGTGAGGTGTAGCCTGCTTTGTCGCGCCTACCTTTTTTAGCGTGTGCGCGGCTCTGCCAGTGGCATCTGACGCGGTCAGCCTCCGACTCACAATAGAATATTAGAATGCCCTCTATTCCTGCTCAATACTCACTTTGACGGCAACATAGCTATAATGGATACACACACATACATCAATTGAAATCGATGCACTGTATACATGCGCGATAATCACCCACAAAAGAGAGAGGTGAGTACATACTACACTACCATTAATACGTGCTTGACCATTGATAGAGTTTACACAGG
>FTLJ01000723.1:0-45763 GCA_900155495.1 Porogramme epimiltina
GGGCGGGAGAAGGAGGAAAGGGAGGGGCGGGGGGAGGAGTCGGCGACAGGGACGTCGTCGAGGTCGGGGCGGAGGAGGGCTGGGAGGGACTGAAGGGAGAGAGTGAGTGATGGTCCTGGCAGGGCCCCGGCGAGGTGCACCCGTCGAATCCGAGTCTGCAAGCCAGGCGTCCGTCTCCGCCGTGTGACTGCCTCCCGCTAGACGCCCATCACCTGGCCGCACGGACTCCCTCCCGCCGCCGCCCAGCCATGTCTCGACGTCTGTCCTCAGCCGCCCCGGGTACTTGCGAGTACGCCTCTCGTCCCGGGTCTGCCACCAGCACCTGCCCGCCGTCCACCGCGACCCGGCCGGGCGTGTGCGCACCCCTCGGTCGTAACGCGCGCGTGGGAGCTTCTCCCAGCGTGGCTGCCGACGCCTCTTCCCAATTCCCCGCCCCCCATGCGCCCAGAACTTAGAACGGCGCGCGCCGTGCGCAGTGGACGTCCTTCGCCCGCCTCGTGCTCCTACTGCCCCCACCTTCCCAACGCCTACCTCGTCCGGCGGCACTGCTCCCGGCAGCCACTGATATCTTCCTCGCGACCGGCGCGCGGTCTGCTCCACTGCGCCCGGTTCCCCGTCCAGCCATCCCCTCCGCGACGCACGTCCGCGCGCACATCCGTTGGTACCAGTGCCCGTCCCAGCACACCGACAGGCGTGGGTGGCAGCTCCTTGGTGTCACGCTCTCGGTGAGTGCGCTATTATTTTGGGCCTGTGCCGCCGCCGCCACCCCACGTCAGGAATGTTTGTCTGATCTGGGGCTCGCGTTCACCCATCACTGTCCCGGCCGTGCCACGGCTGATTGGCTCCAAAGATTTTTACCCTGTTTGTAACCCTGACATGGCGGTGGACGTCGGCCTCCTGGCACGTAAATGTGCGACTCGTACTTACCGCCGGCCCGGCTTCATCTGGTTGCTGACGCGCAGCCACTCTCTCCGGGTGTGTCCAGCTCAGCACAGATGCGCCGCAGACCTTCGAGCCGCAAGCCGCCCGAGAATGCTCGCGAATACAGTCTCGACAACATACTTCGGTCTCCTTTCGCCGTGTCGCCATGGGGCGCACGGTCACGCTGGTGCAAGGAAGATCGGCATCCGGCTATGCACTGCAGACGCATGCGCTGGGCTATTCTTGACTCCATAGTCGAGGGCGGCGACCCACTGTCCCTCACGTCGATGATACACACTTGATCCGCCAGCGACGGCCTCCTACGGCCTCCACCGGTTCAGAAACATACGCGAAAGCCCAGCGGGCGAGTAACTTGCGTTTATCCGGATTGTAGTTCACGCGCGAAATACTCAGGAGCTAGGACGCCACGCGACGCGCTCTCCGACACGCCAAGGCTTTCTTGGTCTACTGAACCTTGAGCTTGCACCGTCGCCTCGAAAAGTCCTGCCGCTGAGAATAGGGTCACAGTGGCACAAACTAACGTATTTGGAAAATCCGCAGTTGGATAGGGCCCACCGCTGACCACACTCCTTGATTGCTCTCCCAGGTTCAGTGTCGCCGGTGTAGCACACCTAGACCCTCCTCCCGCAAGGACTGGCCCCAGTTATATGTTATCCTCCGCCGCTCACTTGCGTTGGCTACGCAACCTCGACGCACCGCGCTTCTTTGCATGATGGTACTGACACTAACCGACGCCGCCGGGCCAGCCAAAACCCCCGCAGGCGAGCAATGTCTCGGGGCGGGCCGCCGCTCGGTCCCCGCGCTTTTCCTAAATGTCGAAGTGTCATATTCGACTCCAACATACAAGACGCTGCTCGCCCGCAGGCGCCAAATACATGTCGCTCCTACTTGTGAGCTCCACCCACCTTTCATTGGCATTCACAATAGTAATCGGACGCTCTCCGCGCGATAGTTTCGGCTTTACAACACACCCCCAGCGGGGCGCGCGTACCACCATCGCGAAGCCAAACCATATCTTCGACGCTTGATGTTTCCTGATGCCTCCCACCTCCACCAACGCACGTTCTCCCACCCAAACCCGCCCCTCGCATCGCGACCCGGCTCAGGTCCTCCACCGCTGCATTGCACCTCCCCACCGCATCCCACATAAATTGCATAAATCGCCCACCCATACCGTACGGGGCCGACGCCCTGCCCTGCCCCGATCGCCATCTCCCCGCCCCCGAAACGCCCCCATCATTCCGCCCCTACATTGCGCTCCGTTCCGGGCTCCCCGCGGCCAGCGGTCTGCGCGTCCCGCGCGCGGCGCCACACTCCCCGCGCGCCCTGGTGGTGGCGCACGCGCTCGTCCCCGGGCCCCTTCCTCGTCCGAGGCCCTTGCGCGCAACGTACGCACTCGCGCACGCGCGCGCGGGACCTCGCCCCCTCCCTGCCTGAGCCTGGCCACTGCGCCAGGGGTCGTACGGCACAACGGCCGACCGCACGCGTCCCATCGCTGCGCCCAGCACCCGACGCCCGAGTCCGACCTCGCACACGCCATACACCATACACACCGGTCGGACCGGGAAAAACGCAAGGAGCGGCCGTCGGACGGCGCCAGTGCACAGCGTACGCCGTACGGTACTTACCCCACTCGTGCACTATGGGCTCTTACAGAGCGCCAAGCCCATCCCCACTCCCCTCCGGCCGGCCCGCGCACGGACATGATGGCGCTACGTCATCGTCGGAGCGGCCTGCGGCCTCGAGGGCACGCAGCAAATTATTGTCGCCGCCTCGAGGGCTCGAGGACGCGAAGACGGGCGATCCCCCGCGCAGTGCCTGGCCCTGGGCCCTCATGTCCGCCCGTCCGCCCCAGCGCCGCGAAGTGCTCCCGCTCGCGCGGAAGAGTGGCACGGGACCGCGGCGGTGCAATTGGTGCTCTCTCTCAAGTGAGAGTCTTCGGCCCGTCGCGGGTGACGTTGACGCTGCGTGCTCGCGCGGCTGTAGGCGTCGACGTCATCGCCTCCCTCGAACGCGACATGTGCGCAAGCTGGTTCAGTGCTTGCGGGCACATGGGGCGACGGCGATCTCGCCGATACCGGGCATACAGGGGCCTCGGGGCCCCTTCGAAGCCTTCTCGCGTCGCGCTTCGGAGGCCCCTCCGAGCCTCGGGCTGGCAGCCGCGCTGTGCACCAGCTGATTGGCATCTCTAGCTGGAGAAGACGTGCGCGTGTACGTGGGCGCGAGGTGTCGGAGAAGAAGTCGCAATGTGCGGAGAATGCGCTGTATTTTTGTGGATTCGAATGTATGCATTGGCCCGGGCTCGCGCGGTGCGCGCGGGTCGGGCGTATCCGTACACAAACTGGCAAAGCGTTCGGTTGGACGAGGCGAAACGTACACGACATACACGGATCTCGAATACGGGAAGGGAGAGTATTGGAGCGGGAGGGGATTGCATAGGGTAGTAGAAAGAGGGAAGAGCGTGATTGATTGGTGTCTGATTGTGAGCAAGGGCACTGCTGAGCAGCGCGAGGGCAATTGTTGTTGGGGGAGTATTCGAGGGTCATAATGTAGCGTACGGTAGGTATAAGCGGGAGGTGATCACGGAAGCACAGGCCCGTGAAGTGGTTTGGGAACGAAACACGAGGGAGATTAGTTGTACATGTAATGTTTCGATGGGGATCAGAGTTAATAAATAAACCAAAGGGCCATATGGGTTTTGCGCGTACATCCAGCATGGCGGAGCCGGGATGTGATGAGAATCGCGAGGGGAAACGGGGAAAGAGGCACCAACGTGCGGATAATCGAAAGGGAATGAGAAGCTCGACGCCGTCATGACGACGTGTCGGGAAGGGGAGAGGGAGGGATTGAGAAGCGCAAAGCCATAGGCGGAATCGTAGCACAAAGGGATTATGGAGACGTACGGTAGTATGTGGAGAACGGTCCAATCTGGCCGTGGAATACACAAACGAGCATTGGGAGGGGGGCGGCAAGGCCAAATAACCGAAGGTGACAAGATGGGACCCGACAGAGACCGAGAATTGATGCATAATCGTGGTGGACCGCCTTGGCATAGAGTTTCGAGCACGTCTTCTTCATGAGTTGTCATAGCATGGGCGAGGAAACGGACGGGGCGGGCTGTCGCAGACTTCCCGCTCCGCCGCCGGTTAGACGCCTAGGCTTTGGATGGGACTGCGGCCTTCAGTCCTTCGAGACGTTCTTCCAGACCCTTGCCGAGACCCTCGCGCTCCCACTCACCACCAACATCGTCCGCCGCACCCACAACTCCATCGCGCTCCAGAACATATGTCGGCGCGCCGTGAATACTTCCGCCACTTGAACTCGCAGCGTATTGGGCTTGAGGAAGCCCGATCACGCTCGGAATATGGGGCGGCGGCTCCGAAATGACCGCGGAGGAGGTGAGCGTGGAAAGCGGAACAGCGGACGAAGGAGTAGAGGAGAGGAGGTCCATGTAGGAAATGAAGGACAACCGTTTTGTGATATTCTTCGGCGACGGAGGGTGAGATCCGAAAGGCGCCGGAATCGTAATCGAGGCCAGATGGTGTGGGCTGGGCAGAGTATGGAGCGGGTGTTCCGTATGTGTCGCCGTGGTGGGGGAAGACGTGTTCGAGTTGGAGTCAGTTTCCGACGCCGCCGAGAAGTACGCGGAAGTCGGAGTGGGCGTTACCGATGACTGCGGCACAGAAACTGGTGCAGCAGCCAAAGGCAGGGGAGCGGTTTGCACCGTTGGCCGCGAGGGGGGAGAGCCCTGGACCGGTCTAGGGGGTGAACCGGGCAGCGAGGTGCTGAACAACAAACTGCGGCGGTTCCCTGAGGGGCTGGGGCTGCGACTGCTCAATCTCGATATGGGACTGGTGAAGCCGCTCTGATAGCCCGTGTCTATCGGCGCTGGAGTGACTATTGAGATGGCATCGAGGTCATCATCATCCGCACTTGTTGATGCGAGAACAGCGGCGGCACTGTCGAGGACAGAGGGAACAGCGCGCTCAATCTCTTCCGTGAACTTGGCGCGAGGGATATGGTGAGGGTCGGACGTATGGGGAAGGGGGGAGGCGATGGGCTCGATATCGCGCTCAAAGATTGCGGAGGAGGAAGAGTGGCTGTAAAATGTGTGAGGGCGCGAAGGGCGATCGCCAAGTATATGCGTGCACTTACACGGACGTGGGGGAAGAGGGGATTGAGGCGGGCGAGCGGGAGCCCAAACGATGGGTGCGAAGGTGCTGGGAGTTGTGGTTCGACGACAATTTGCGCTCGCGGGACGGGGTGGTGAGGTTGTTAGAGGAGGTGATGTGTCGGAGCTCGGCGGGGGAGGGGCCGTTGAGAAAGGGGGCATCGATGGTACGGAGGGGGGGCGAGGAGCCGGTGGTGAGGAGGGAGAGGGCGGGCTCGTGGGTCTGTGTAGCCATGGTGGTCGGGTTGGGGAGTGGTGGTAGTGGTGGTAGTGGGGAAGAAATGAAGGAGGTGGATATAGCCCCGCGCACGCGCCCATGTAGGTCATCGGCTCCAGGCACGATGGTTGATCTCAATAGCAACCGCGCTTATGCTGCAAATCCACCTTTATCTGCCCTGAAAGCAGGCAGAAAGCAGGCAAAGCCCCGGCGGAAGCTGGTTCTAAGCTGTCGCCCAAAACCGGATTTACAGGCTGTGGCGGGGCTTGTCGGGCTCCGATGGCCATCGACTTCTCCGTCGTTCCCTCCGCGAGATGGAACTCAAATCCGCACACTGCCCAGTGGCTGCCCGCTGCCCATGCACCGCTCCGGCTCATCGTTCAACGTAACGTCTGACCGCGCGCACTCAGAGTCCCCCTTTCCTCCGCGTGCTTGAATCCCGAATACGGCATGTCCCACCGCACCCCGCGAGGTCCCACACATGACCCCTATCCTCAGGACCGCATGCTCCCTCGGGGGGTGCTCGAGGACAAATATGGCTCGAATCCCATCTCGAACCCAAACAGCATCCCACCGTCTTCTTTCATTTACTCGCCCGCGCAAATAGCACCCTCTATGGCAACCGTCACCAACAGGCTAGATGGAGAGTATTCTACGACTTGCGAAGGTCTTCATCCTCGTTGGTGCCGAGTCCATCGTTCGCCCAGTGATGTTGGTGCCTCCTCGGTGACTGACCTGGCCAAGCTGACCACCGAGCACAGGGGTCATCAACTGCACGTTTCTTGAATCTTCTGATGGTCGCGCTATCCGGCGTGAGGCCTGAGCCGAGTGTAGGGTGTGCTAACCCAATCTTGGACGCGAAAGCTTGCGTATTTTAGTCAGCCCAAGAAATGATCGTAGTGGCATTCGAACAGGTGGCGTTTTCAGACCATCCGAGCACACCACCGAAATACTTGTCTCCAGATAGCCTTCACAGCAAGTTTCGCTCTCCATCAAACATCTTGTCCCACGCAATGATACAGAACAAAGGGAGTGGTGAGTTCCATCCAGATACTATCAAAATAGGACGGGGAAACAGCAAGAAACTGGGGGAGGCGCAGACACAGCATGGCGGTATGACGATCACAAGGCTGGGCTGATGCCCTCTACAAGCACCTTCCACCCATCCTCCGGAAACCCTGGCGCGTCTCCTTGGCTCCCGTCCCACCCTCGAGCCATCATCGCGACAGCATAGAGCAGCGCACCAGAACCTGGGAAGTACGGAGTAGGCACTCTAACTCCGCCTACGGGCATCCCGACGTCGTCGAATTCGAACAGGGGGTGCAATAGCCACTCTATCGCCTTCTCTGTCTCCCCGTTGCGCGCAGCGGACATGGCGAGCATCGGGAAGTCCCACCTGCGAACGGCGCACGTCAGTGAGTTCCACGCTACTTCCTCCGCGACGGAATCTCGCACACTCACCCCCAGCAGTTGCTTATGTTCCAGCTCGCCCACACCTTCTCCGCCGTCGCTTTCGCCATGTCGAGGTTCACGTCTGCCGTTTGCGGAAGCCAGCCGTACAAGCCTACCAACGCTGGGTGATCGTTCGTATACGTCGGCGTGTCCCAGAAGTCGCTCGGGATCCCCTCGTAGACCGCATACAGCCCATCCTCGACAGGGAGCGGCGCGAGGTTGTCCCTGACCTCTGTCCACGCCTCCGGTACCTCCTCCCCGAGACGCTCCATCCACACCCCCGCGTGCTCGAGCCCGAAGCGCCAATACGCAAGCTCGAACGCCGGGTTGCGCGTCGCGTTCGGCGCCGTGTCCTCGCTCACGACGTACATCGGCGGGCCGAGGTCGAACGCGCCCGTCGACGCGTTCCGGCGCGCGTACGCGGCCATCCAGTCAGCCGTCGCGCCCACGACGTCGCGCCACGCCTCGAGCGTCGCGCGCGCCGGCGCGGCGCGGTACGCGTACTCGGCGAACACGAGCGGGTGAGGCTGCTGCCAGATGAGCAGCTCGTTGATCTCTCCCGGCGCGGACCGCCCGGATGGGTCCGTCATCTTCGACCAGCGCGCGCCGGTCGGGTAGCCCTCCTGCACCTGCGCGCGCGCGATGGACGACGCGAGGAAGCGGGCGTACGTGCCGCTCGCGCGGTCGAGGAGGTCCCAGTTGTTCCAGAGCGCCCAGTGCGCGCTGTGCCAGAAGAACATTTCCATGTGAAACTTGCCGTACTATCCGGAGGTAAGCATTTAAGGGGCGAGTGCACCGAGTTAAACGCGATGCTTACCCAGCCGTTGTTTACAAGTCCGGACTATGGAGCATCAGTCACCGCCATCTTAATGAATCAAACCTGCGCTCACCTCTTGCGGTGGTGTGTCACCAGCCTCATTCACGCGTAGCAAGTACTGAGAAAGGATGATCCGCCGCTGGAGTTCGTCCGCCCGTGTGTCGGTGGACCCGCTCACAACGTCGACAAACCCGTGGTCCGACCAGAACGCCGCCCATACCTCCTCCGAATCGCGTTCGATCTCTTCCGCACCCGGCAGGACGTCGATCTTCTTCGGCGCGTACGCGATGGACAATGAGAACGTCGTATTCGCGCTCTTGGGGACAATATTGTACCGATGAGCGTCCGGCGACACGCGCGTGATCTCAAACTCGCTGTCCCCACCCCCGACGAACGTGAAGAACGTCGTGTCGCCCATCGTGTGCGCGATCTCCGCCCTCACGCCTTTCTCGAGGCCCTTCCCTTGCGCGAGCGTCGTGGTGTGGTTGGACGTCGCGTTGAACACCCCGACGAACGGCGCCTCGAACTTTTGGCTCCCGTCGTTCCACGGGAAGTCGAGGAAGAGCCCGAGCCGCCCCGCGCGGACGAGCGGCGAGTCGAGCGTGACCGCGAGCGCGTCGTGCGTCTGCGCCGCGACGGTGCGCACCGCGACGTCCTCGCCCGCCCACCGGAACGCGCTCGCGAGCGTGCCCGTCCAGAGGTCGAGCGTCTGCGCCGTCGCGCCCGCCGCGAGCGCGCCCTCGCCCACCTGCTCCACGCCCCCGTCCGCACCGAGGAAGAGCAGGCCGACGCGCCCGAGGTTCGCGCGGTTCGGGTTCGCGATGAGCCACTGCTGCGCGGGCTGCGGCCCGCCGAACTCGTACTGCACGCCGTCCCAGACCGCGCCGCGGTACGCGGCGAGGTCGGCCGGCGTGAGCCCGGGCGGGAGCGAGTCGTTCTTCCAGCCCCAGTCGGACATCGTCGCGAAGGGGAGGAAGGTCTGCAGCCCGGAGACGTCCGCGCCGAACGCGAAGTGGCCGTTCCCGACCTGCATGGGCGTGCTCGGGCTCGAGGCATTCCGGGAGGGGTTGTAGCGCGACACGATTGCGCGCCGGTCGATGCGTGGCGCTGTTTGTGGGGAGGCATGGGTGTGGGGTGCAAGGGCCAATATTGTGAGGGCAAAAGCGGTAGCCCAAGCCGTTGAGGTGTCGATGAGAGGTTTCATCGCGTATGCTGGAGTGAAGTGGTCGAAGGGGGGGGAGGTCGGGGGTGCCACTTCGACGACGCGCCACGTCTTGTAAGTGGTCGGCGCCGTCGAAAGGTGTGTGCGGGTAGCCGTTCTTGATTCTCTTCCGGTCAAACGGCGAGAGATGCTTGGGGAGGCTGAATGTTCTTGCTTCCAGCTGACTTCGTCGCGGCCCGGGGCATTCAGAGATGCACCATGTGACTACGTCAGAGGCGATTCTGTCACACCGGGAATACCAAAATTCCTAGTGGTAAAGAACGTTATCGACAATGCTACTCAATATGTAGTATTATGCAACCCATCTTCCACATGGCAGATTATCATGTATCGAGGGAAGGAGGATAGTATTAAATATTTATTGTTCTGATAGGCATTTTGAGAGTGCGAAAACACTAAACTCCTTCACATCGAGAATGTGAATCTAAACTAAACATTCCGAATCTAAACGAACTTCAAGTTTTCACACTCCGATTGACGTTCCCAGCGTCTGAGAACTCAAGTTTGTGTGGACTCAGAATGTTAAGTCCAAATCCACATTCTCGATGCGAGGGAACTTCGCATTTTCAGGCTCCCCAAATGGCGGTCAGAACAAGTAATATTGAATTGCATTCCATTTCTCTCGATATATGATAAACTGCGACGTGGAAGATGGGTTGCATAATTCTACATGTTGATTATCATTATCAATAACGTTCTCTGCGACCAGGAATTTTGGCATTCCCGGTGTGTGTTGTGACCCGAGCTCGACCACCTGTCTTACCCATTTGGCTTCGACAGGATCTGGACGAGGATGAATGGTGAAGACAGAAGACACTATATCGTACTAGCACAGGGACATCCTACAGATATCCAGTTCGCACTGGTCCGAGGAACCTATTATAAGATCCGTCTAATACGAAGTCTATTTATCACGAGGGCGCGAACATATTTGGCATATTTGACGGATTGGTTCTCGGAGACTTGCACCGAGCCTACTACAAGAGCATCCGTAGATAGATATCGATTCATTGCAGTTGGAGATCTATACAGCGTAGACATTAATGTGCATAGTAGCTGTGGCGGCTGACACAACATGCTCATTACTTATGCTCGGGCATCGTTCACGTTTAGGATTCGCTCATTTAAGACACTGTATAATTGGACAGGGGTACGAAGCCCCAGCAACCAGATCCCAGAATGGTTTTCAGCATCATCATCCGTGGCAATGCCATAGTCAAATTCTTCGCTAAATTCGATGCCATCTTGACGCAGTGTCTGAAAGAAGCATATCCAATCTCTCCGCAACGAGCCCAAAGCTCAAGTCATTCGCGCACGGGAGTATTGCCGCATGAGTTATCTTCATTGTCCAAGTCTTTGCACTCCGTCCCGCATCCCGTCTCGAACGACATCGGCTCATTGCACTCGTCAAGGCGGATTCGAGCGTGTGCTTCACATCGCCTTCACATCCGCCCTCGCATAGAGGAGTCGGCCCCACGGGATGTGTGGGTAGGGTGGACTACCACGGTCGTCGGGATGCCCCATCTGACCTGCTGGTGGAGCACCTGTGTGATTCCGCGACATTAGCGTAGGTTTGGTGGGGCGCGTTGTCGGACTGGAAACGGCGCGGGAAGTGCTGTAGTTGGTACGCCTTATGCGAAATCTACTCGGAAGCCGTCTATGACGTCTCCGCTGACAATAAAGCCCCATTCTCTTCCTCGTAACAAAAGATAACACGCAGCTTCTTTTTCAGGGCATGTGTCAATGATATATACAACCACGTACCCAGCCCATTCCCCACCCGAGTTAGATTACACAAGACGTCATACTACGAAGAATAGATCCCCAATGCTTTTGCCTCGTTTAGCAAGTCCTCCTCAGATAAGAGGCAGGCAGCGTACATCTACAATTGTAGGGTGTTGATAACATGACATCATCGCGAAACTTAACAGCAAACGCACCTCTAGCTCTTGTTGTGACATCTTCGGATCGACTTGTTTCTGGGGTTGCGACGCCTCGGGTTTGGCAGGACGTTCCGCTGGGGGCCGCAAACGGGGATTGGCGTGTGGCGTAGGAGATGTGGGCTTGGGTGGGAAAGTAGCTGACTCTTGGGGTACTTGGAGAGGTGCTTTGACGCGATCCGGTGGCTTTACTGCAGCTTTTTGGTGACTCTGCACCTTACCAGCCTCCGGCTGTGTCATAATGGGATCTGTCCCACCAGATTTGAGCTCCACAACGGCTTTCTCCCAGTCCCGGATTGCAGCTGGAGGCAGCGATGCACCTCGTTTCGCTAACGCATCTGCGCCTTCCTTTCCCGTTCCTCTTGTATCACTCAAGACTTTGTCAAGTTCGACCTATCTGCGTCGGCCTCGGCTGCTGAATGAATGTATCATGGCACAAACTCACAGATTGGCCGAGAACATCCCGCCGCTTCAGAAGCAACGCGTCAGCATATCGGATTAACGACGCATTCTTCACGGGCTCTCTCCTAGAGGTTTTCCATCCATTGTTTTTCCATGTTTGCAAATATTGTATAAGGCCTGCCAAAGGTGCAACAGGTGAGTGTAGGCGAATTAAACAGATAAAATCGAACGCACAGTCGAGGGCGTACTGGGAAGCCGTCATGATGACGAGGGGGCAATCATCCGGAGCCGTCTCTAATGCACGGACGATCGCCTTTCACCAGTGGAACGACGGTGGTAAGGTTTGAATGTGCTTAAGAGGTTCCGCTACTCACGGTGAGCTTTGCGCAATTGTCTGTTTGTGGACCAGGGCAACGTTCTGAGATATTGCTACAGCGAGGACTATCAGGATGTAAAAAGCCAACCCTTAGGACTGAAACATACCGCGGGTCGTCGTCTCCATACCACACCCCGACACCAGCTGACGCCTTCTTTTCCTTGCTCAGTTTATACGATCCATGTGTGTATATGACTAACGGTTCTGCGATCGTTGTCGTTTGAGACTTGATGGCATTGGGATGCGCAACAGGGCGAGCAGAGGACTTTGCCGCCGATGTCACTGGAGCTGGCGATGAAAATAAGACGGGCTGAGAAGCTGAGGAGCTAACATGGGCTACGGTTCTCGCCCGAGATGTGGCAGCCACGGAAGTTGGTTTTGATTTAAATACCTGAGCTGCGGAAGATATGTGGCCCGAACTCTGCGCGGTGGGTGAAGTAGCTCCGACTGCCGTTTTCACATGGACCGCTGTGCAAGCCTCAACATTCTGGTTCACCCAAAGCTCTGCATCTCCCACTGTGACGAATTTCTTGTATTTTGCCCCATTGAAATTGAGGATCTGTGCCTCACAATCGTCCCTGCACAGAAGACACCCATATGTCAGAATCGGTCATATGACTAGAAGGAGGTCCTAGGTTCACCAATTCAAGTATATTCCCGGCCTCCTCCCCCTAGCCACGGCATAGCATGTCTGCATACAGTATAGTCTTATTAGGACTATACAGACGGTGCTTCAGGGCTCGCGTTGATATAATGAACTATGCTGAGGCCAAACTTGTGGCAAATTGATGTATGGAAAGGATGTATTTCAGTGATAGAGGGCGCAGGAAACAATTCCGGGAGTGCAAAGCTGTAGAGCGCAAGAGCAGGCTGTCGTTGACAAGTAGTTCGCCAGTTGCGTCTCGAGACGACGCGTCGAGCGTGTTGCGGCACGTGATGGGGATGAACCAATTATCCATGACTCAGCCTGATTGCCTCCACGGCACCGATGGCGGGCCCGAATTTGGAGTCGGGCCCGCGCACGCTGGGCCACGCTGGGCTCCTTTTCAACGAGGTCTTTGGCATTCTGTCCTCCGTCACTCTTCTTGACCGACGTTGGAGGTAAAGAGCATCCTCAATCAAAGCACTGAAGTACCAGCCATGTCTACCATTGGTACGTGATTTTGACGAACAAATGGGTTTAATTTAGGGCTTCAACTCGATTGGCAGGATCTAACGGACGTGGGCTTACGTTCCTATGTGCCTCAGCGGCAGTTCTCCTGAGTGCAGTACCCACCATCTACTATGCTGCTAAAGCATTGAATAGTATGTTGTTTTGATACTCCATCTCCTACCTCCCTCACCAAGTCCTTCTCCTTTCGCTAGGAAGACGACGCTCACAAGTCCAATACACGTCGTCAAACTTCGTCCTCTCGGCCGGCGCCCTCCCTTTTCAATTCGATAGTACAGGCGTCCCACGTAGGATTGTTCTCGTGCATTATGCCGCAGAAGATGTATGGCTCCTTGCCAAGGGCCGCAAGGACGAAGGCGAGGATCTCTCCACCGCAGCGACGCGCGAGGTCTACGAAGAGACCGGTTTCGCTTGTCGCCTATATCCCGTCCCACGACTCCCAACGTGTGCCCCGGTGCACGCGCCCGTCGCGGACGGTTTCCAGCCTCAGGCGGCACGGATCGCGCAGGACAGCACCGAGCCGTTCTCGATTACCGTCCGTCCACTCGGCGTGGGGCGAATCAAGATGATATTCTGGTACATTGGCGCCATCGACATCCCTTACGAGACGGACGCAGATGGTTCACCAGCTGCAACTCGTGACCCGGGAAGCCATCAAATTGCTGAGGGGTTCGACGAGGTTAAGCTATTCGATATCAACGATGCACTTGCGAAGCTAGCATATGAAGGCGACCGCGATCTGGTCCGCACGGCTGTGGCCATTCTCACGCCCGAACGAGCGTAGTTTCTGGTCGAACCAGTTCCTTTTCCTCAGCATTTCCTTGTAACTGCCAGCTTCTTTACCAGCCAACTCTCAATAAGGCTATGTTCTATCATGATATACCAGCTATTTCACTCAAGCTCACTCTGTAAGCCCAGCCTCTCATCTACGCGGATTGTTTCCACATGTTTGAACTTCGTATCAGGATTACGTCTTCATTGGGCATGTCGTACGGTTGGACGCTTGCCAGTCTACAAATTACATTACGCAGTCGCTTTAATAAAGCCGTCTCCAGAAATATTGCATGTGTTCTATTTGGAGTATAGAAGTGGTACATGTTCGATCATGCAGCAACATCCATACGCAAGGGGTGATTGTTGGCGGCTGCGTTTCACCGTTTACTGGGCGTTGGGTATATTTTTGGGAGCGCCCGACACAATCCAGATGCGTGAGTCAGACATTGCAAAGAAGAGCCCACTAGCCGCGTTCTGTCATGGGCGATGCGCCGATCTGCGGCAGGGCCCCTGATAAACGACGCCACTATGGCGGCTGACATCATCGCTCTCCCGCTCTCTCCTCGCTCCTTTGTCTCCTAGTGCAAGGTCTACAGCACTCAACATACCTAAGATGACCGTACCGACGACATACTCTTCGTACACTGTCCCGAATTCGGTCCTGATTCCGCAGCTCAAACTCATCAGGCACCCCGAAGGAGGCAAGTGAAACGTCTTCATATACAGCTCCTCAGGCCTTAATCATCAACTCACTGTCACACAGGATACTTCGCAGAGACCGATCGCCAGACGGAGCAAGTGCCTTCCCCCTTTGCAGGTGAGCGAAGGAACCCCACCACTTAGATACGCGTTTGATCTGCACTTCGATGCTCAACGGAAATTCATCAGGCAAAGCGTTCCGGCCTCTCGCAACATCGATTTACTACCTGCTCACGCCGGACGAGCCTAATGGCGTGTTCCATATGAATAAATCGGCGGTGGGTAACTACGTACATGAGCGAAGAAAGGGTCATAACATCTGAGCACTCGGACAGACGATGCATGTTTTGCACCAAGGCCGCGCCGAGTACACCCTCATCACCCCCAGCAGCCCAGCCAAGATAGAGAGGAAGGTTAGCCTTTACCGCGTCTTACCGACCAATCCCCGCATACTGCACTTCGAAGGCAATAACTGACTGAGCCGCGGATAGGTGATGGGCCCGAACATCCACGCAGGCGAAGTCTTGCAGCTGCTCGTCCCGAGCGGGATCTGGAAGATGCCGCGGCTTCTGGACGAGGATCTTGCTGGTGCGGCTTCTAGCGGAGACGCGAAGGATCGTTGTGGGTGCCTCATAACTGAGGTGGTCTTCCCGGGCTTCGCATGGGAAGACCACTGCTTCCTCTCGCGCGTTGAATTCGACGCGCTGTGGCCAGCTAAGGACGTGCCAGAAGCGAGGGAGCTAGAGAAGTACGTGAAGAGGGAGTCTTCTGTATAGGATCATTCTCCGTGTACCTTCATCGCTGTGTGCAGAATGAGATCGTAATGGTTATGATACATAAGATACGCATGCGTTCAGTCGGATCAATCTATGTGGCTACACAAAGATTTCTTTCCGGGGCAGCATACGAGGTCCTGGTGATCGACTCCATTGTGACTCGTGAGCATCTCACTTGAACTTGTGATTTACAAATTGAGGCAGCTTCGGCACCGTCAAACTTTAGAGTCACAATGACCTATTAGCTCACACCTGCTCGTTCTGATAGACACGATATATATAGTGTTGCAATGAAGGGCAGGAGACGTTGCCATCCACCCACAATGTCCTCCATGCCCCCCGCGCTCGACGATCTTGACGGCATCGCGAAGATCTGCCTCCACAAGACGCCGCACTTCTCTGTCGTGCGTTCTCAGATCGAGCAGCGCGCACAACTCGTCAACTTCTGGGGTATCGGAAAAGGAGAGAAGGTCCTCGAGATAGGATGCGGGCAAGGCGACTGCACCGCTGTGCTCGCTGCCGCCGTGGGGGAGGAAGGGTCCGTCACTGCGATTGATCCCGCTAGCCTCGATTATGGTACGTCGACTGAGCCAGTCCATCCACCCGCGCCCAGCGAGTACGCATGGATGCGCTGACCCGAGACGAAACGGACAGGCTCACCGTTCACGCTCGGCCAAGCTCAGGAGCACCTCCGCGCCTCGCCACTCGGGCCCCGTATCACCTTCGTGCAGGCGGACCCCGTCGCGTTCCTCCAGTCGTCTACTGAGCACTACACGACGGCCGTCCTCGCGCAGTGCTCGTGGTACTTCGCCTCCCCCCAAGTTCTCGGGGACATGCTCGCCGCGCTCCTCCTCCGGGTCGACAGGGTGTGCATATCGGAGTACTCACTCACTGCGTCCGACGCGCGCGCGGTGCCGCACGTCCTCGCGGTCATCGCGCAGGCAACGCTGGAATGCCGGAAGCCGACGTCTATCAGCAACGTCCGCACCGTGTTGTCGCCGGCGAAGGTACGCGACGCCGCAAAGGCGGCTGGGCTGGCCCTCCAGGAAGAGAGTTTGCTGCAGCCTCCCGATGGCATGTTCGACGGGCGATGGGAGGTGGCTGCCGTTTTGTCGAAGCACTTCGGGGACGAAATTGATCAGTTCGTGACGGATAGAAGGGAAAAGGCCGTGGTGGTGGCAGCTAGGGACGCGGTTGAGGCAGCATCGGAATTGTTGAAGGCGAAGGATGAGAAGATCCACACAATGGACGTTTGGGTGGCTACGTTTGTTGGGAAACAGTAGACAGCATAGCTTGTCGTAGGTAAATGCAGTAACGGTCATGAACGGGTAGCATGGGAAGAGAGCCGCAGGCAGCCAAGGACACGGCAGCACTGGTCATAGGGCGGCTGAGCAGCCATCGGGCGCTTATTGCATCCTCCTCGCCTGGTGGCCCCGCACATCTTGGACGAAAACCACTCTCATCCCCTGCTCTTTCTTACCGACACAGTTAAACTCACATCGAACAGCCACCTCTCGCCTAGAATGCACACACGAGCTTGTCTGAATGCCCACAACATGTAACACGACCCACCCGCCATCACTTTTACATAAACTTTCGACGTTATCGGCTGGCAGTGGGTTCCTCGGCGGTGGTGACGTTAGTGTCTGCCTGGCCTCTGGGGGCTCGAATGTCCCGCCCTTGTGCTCCTGTGAGCAGGAGGTCTAGAAAGTGGCGTAATGTGAGTACTTATTCCGGGCAATAGAACCCTCAACGTGCACACCACCCTCATTGAAACGTGGCCCATGCGCCCGGTCGGAAGAACCTCAAAGTCCCAGCTCCGATCGCTTCTTGGGGCAGTGGCGATCGCACTAAGATGTCTATGTGGTTTGAATGGGTGATCCATGTATGGACAACGAGGCTCACCGCCCTGTCCTCGTCCCTGTAAAGGCCATGACAATACCACGTTGTAGCCGTTCACAGGCACACGGTCTCCCTCGGACCGCATGCCTCCATCCGCCCTTCGTTCTCGATTATCTCTCGGACCCTGCCGCCGCCACCGGAGGAAAATCGCTAATCTAAGCTTTTTAGGAGAAAGTCTCGTCAACGTCATATTGGGGAGATGCCGCTATGGGTCGGTTATCCGCTGTCTCTCCGCGCGCCGGGACAAGTCTCTGACGGAGTCGGTGAATGTTATCCACATATCACTTGCGGTGTTGACTGCGCCCATTCGTAATCAATATGACTCCATGAGCCTCGTTTCTCCTGCGCGACTGAACGAACTCCATGCACCCAGCGAAACCGTCCGGACGAACCCGATCCCGCATAACCTGCACAGAATGCACTTTTCCCTAGGCCGCGCTGCACGACCGGGCGCGTGGACGTTGAAGAATTTTCGTCCGGCCATTCAAAACGATGAGGTCCGCTCAATCTGCGGTTCCTAACGACACTCTCGAAGCCTCAGGGCGGAACTGATTTTGACATGGGGTCCATGACGCTAAGTGATTAGCCGTAGCGGAGGCCCGAGGACCTTTGTCCATTCCCCCAGGCCCATGGGCGTCGCCGCTCGCAACGAAACGAGTCACGCCGGGCGCGCAACGCCACCACCATCACCCTGTTTTGAGATTTTACAGGTCGCGAGAACTCATGTGCGTTGTTGTCGCGCTTCTCCAGCGAACGTTCTGTCACTCTGACCGTCTTCTCCCGCCCCGCTGCATTTCTGGTCCATTGCCATCGCCCCGCGCCGCGTTTCGTCACTGTTCCAAGAAGCTCGACGCAGAAGAAGCTAGGTTTAGATACCATATGGCCATTCCTCGCTGTACTATTCCCGCCGCCGAACCAACTTCTTTTGTTTCGAGGATAGGTCCGAGACACACTATTGAGTTTTGGCCCACCAGCGTGAATCAAGCCGCAAGGATGCGCATAACAGGAACGGATGCAGATGCCCAGCACTCCGCCCCATGATTCATCCGTGGAGACTTCGTGTCATCACGACACCCGTCTTAGCAGCGGGCTCATTTCTCTGCGGGGGCTCCCCTTCCAACAGAAACGATTCGCGCGTATTACATTAACCTATACACGTCTAATTCTCTTCTGAGGTCCGCAGCACCAGCCTTGAGCGGCACGGTGCGGTGTTCATTACTGCCAGTGTATCGGCATGGAGCTCTGCCTTGGGTGCCAGGAAGCCGAGGTACCGTCAAGAACATGTGAATGAACCCTTGGGCTGCGACGGATATCACAACTGCAGCTGCAGTTCTGCGACCTTAGCTTACGAGTCGCCGCTTCGGTTGTCATCGCTTACGGACGCCGAGTCCGATGTGCTCGTGAGGCTGCGACTAAAGCCTCTGATCCACCAACGTTCCGGGAGCTCCCAGGGATCTCTCCGTATTCCTCATACCCTGTATTTGAGATACACGTGGATCTGCCAGGTACCGTGCACGCTGTTTCCCTTCCCTATGCCAATATTACCAGCTGAACATGGGTCGACTCCTGACAGGCTATTCGGGGTCCGACCCCAAAACGCGAACATCAGAGATGAATGTGGCTCCTCTACACGACAAGAACACCTCCGCCAACCGCCAACTCCGAACGAGCGACCCCGGCTTGCGAGACCTCAGTTGGTCCGCGGCCACGTCGGGGCGGTGATATCGCTATTCCTGTTTTCGGCAGGGCACGCGCGGCCTGCTTCGAGACGGGCGCGCCTTCCAGCTGACCCGCGGTGATGGCGGGCTTGATTACGGTGCCTACGGAGTGCTCGCGCTTGCATCTGCCGCCGTCCCGCGATGCGTTGGGGCGGTACCCCCGCAGCCTCATCAGAACGACGACTCCAACTCGCGTGCGCGGGAGCGGTGGAGGGGGCTATGGGTAGCCAATTACACCCCCGCTCCGACTGCCATCATGCATATTCGGCTCGCTTACCGCCGGTGCACCCGTTTAGCACGTCCCGCCGGATGTGCCCCGTGGAGGTGGGCCGTGGCACATCACCAGCCTCAAGGGTCGTGAGCGGGCGGAGGGTCGAGCGGCGGTGCCACAGGAAACCCCGCGCAGCGGGCGCGCGCTAGGGGAGCGAGCGTCCGGCGGAACTCGTCCTGATTTGCGTGGCTGCACCGGGTGCCGATGCTGTAGGGCTCGAGGTGACGCTGTAGGCGTTGATCCTCGCGCCACATCAACTACGGCTGGGCTCCGCGAATGGCTGCCGACGTCGCCGCTACATCCTCCTCGGAGAAGATGACCTGAACCTCCGGTGCCCTCGCGGCGTCGGGAACAACGGTGGACACGGCCTGAGGACATCTCGCGTTCCCGATGGGACGAAAAGGGCAGGTCTTGGGACCCTCGTGTATTCGGTGAGCGCTCGGCACCAATTCGCCCTGGCGGAGCCAGCCCTGATCCCCAAAGATACAGACTCTGCACGGCATCTGTGTGAGAGGGATCACCCCTAGTATCCGCCGGTTTATGGGCGCCCTAAACAAACCGCCTCGAGTCCAACAGATTTGGCGCAGCTTGAACCACGACGCGGAGACTCATCTCCGACCATCACAGCCTCATATGGCAAATCTGTGGACCAAGGGGCTCTGCATACGGGGATGGAACGTGTTGTCCTGCATTACCCTCGATACGAATCTCGGGTCATGAAAACATGACTAGGGGTAGGCAAAAATCAGCTATGTGGGCTGTAGTGCCACGTCGACGCCGCGAGGATGGATAACTCGAGGCGGCTCAAAGGATCCGCGTTGGACAAACCCGGATAGCCGTATGGGACCCGACATAGCAAGGTTGATAGGAATGCGGGGGAGGGTTGGCGGGGAACAATTGCACCAGTGTTGGGCCTGAGGCCGCCTCAAATCGACGCTGGTTGCCTGACGAAATGAGAGGAAGATCACATGCTCTCAGGGTGGAGGGCTGGTCGCGGGAATCGCCAAACGGCTCGGGAAGTAAAGGCAATCTTCCCACACTCGCACTGGCTGCCTTATCGATAACAAACGTCTTGGTGGGAGCGACGAGACTTGGTTCTTCCGAAGAGAGGAATCTCGGTCGTGACGGAAAGAACCGGAGCTCCGATGTCGCGTGTGAGATGCTGAAGATGGTACTGGCGCGAAACCCCTGGCCTATCGTGTTCCTAACAACGGACAATAAGGCTACCAGGAGACCAGATCTGTGGACCGAGACGCACCCTACGTGCACCTACACCGGCGGATAGTACGTTTCGCGCGGCCGTTTGGGTAGCCGGGTGTCGCAACCAGACGAAATTCGGTATGAAGAGAGCGAGTGTTTTGTGGACAGACTTCTGTGATGGTGGCGCAGGGCTGAGCTTGCTGACCGGCACACGGAGGAGGTCGCAGCACCCACGCGTATGTCGCGTGGATTTACATCCCGGGTCATCGTAGGCTTAAAGCGCCGAACGCAGAGCGCATAGACCACGCACGACTAAGATGCTGCCACTTTCTATGTGGCTGAAGGAGAAAGATGAAGCATTCCTCGTAAGGTATGGAGACTGCATTCAGAGCGACGAAAATGGGTGCTTCCGCCTCGACCTGTGGTGTCAGGGGACTGCTGTTGTGGGTGGTGTGACGGAGAGCCCAGTGCACCGCATCGATAGATGCAAGAGCTTTAGAGAGAAACCTCTCGGATACACAGTGATTCGAGGATGGGATGTGATGAAAGAGAAACACAGACAGAACACGACAAACATGACGATGTGCGTGCTCCAGGGTAAGTCTTCTGGCGTCTCATTTTTCACATGAGCCCTGGAGTCACGTGCACCGGGATGCCCGGCCCTCACCCGCGAAAGGAAAACTTGCCTTTATAGGCAGTTGTTTCCTGTTTGTATGCTTGTGTGGGTCCGTACTTGTACACGTGGGAATTTCTACCGGCAGGAGGCGGCAAGTCATGTCCCCCGCTCCTTTGCCGCTCTCGCCTCGCTCAGCGATAATTGTATTAATGTCAGATGAGCACAGGCGGCTGACAGCGTGGGCCGGCCTACCAGACCCCGGTGCCTTTCAATGGGGCCCTAAGAGGACAGGAGGCTGGTAAGTCCCTGTAATGTAATAGCTACTGCCAGTGGGTTACGGTATGGAAATCGCGCTGTCGGGATCCACCTGTGGACGTTTGGTAGGCACGTTGATTTCGACCACATTGGCGAACAAGCGACGGGATGCACGGAAGGGCAATCCCAGCAATCTATCGGTAAGTGGGGGGCAAATCCAAAGCCATCCGGGGTGCGGAATGACGACCTGGTGCAGGCCCCTACTGATAGGTTAATTTCCCCCCCACCACGCCGCAGCACAATCGCCTAGCTTTCCAAAGAACGGGCATGCCTCACGCTTTCGAACGTGCAGGGAATGGTCGTGGGCAGGTGCGCTTATTCAGACCGCGTGGGAGATCAGGGGGCCTGATCCAGCCGCTCCCGCGGCGCGCGCATGTCGCACGGGAGCAAGCGCCGGAGGCGCGCACGCCTCGACCTTGTTCTCCGTCACCCAGTCGGTCGGCTCCTCCTCCGCCCTCATGCGAACCGGTCCCGTTCTGCTTCGCTTGCTGTTTACCCCTCACGCTGCACGCACCCCGGGCACTTTCTCCTGATTCTGATCATTCTCTTCCGTGGATCTCTTCTCGTCTCCTCCGACAAGTCACGGGCCCGGAAATTGACTCCCTCTGCAGCCGTCAACGAGGATGCCGTGCACCCCTATCCCAGCTTCGCGTACAGCGCGAACATTGCCCCCGTATAGACCTACGAGAGCTCCCCCTTGGGACTCGAGACCGGGGGCTGATCGCGGAAATTATGGCGTACTAAGCCAATTCTGCTTGAAGGACGAAGGTGCCTTTCAACTCTCGGTTGTGCATATTGATATGGCGGCATCCTAACGACCATGATGCACGATTTACAGCGCTATTGTATTTGCAGGGAACCCCCTTTTTGTCCAAAGGTCTAGCGCTGGGTGGCCTTCGCCGATCCCATCTCTCACAATCTCCCCGGTCGGTCCGATTACGCTCGACCTACCTGATTTAACAGATCCAAGGAAGACGTTCAGCGTGGGGGGCTTGAGGCATCCGGCGTCACGTTGGGCGGTGCCGTGGACCCACACAAGAAGATGATTTAAACGCACTCTCTGCTTCCAGTTCTGCCCTCACGCCCCCCCACCGTTCCGCTCAGCCGTCTCCCACAATGCTGTTCCGCGCCGACAACGATCCCCATGTCATCGAGCTCAAGCGATTCTCGCGCTACTACGATGGCAACCCTGTTTTCCTTACCGTCCGTGCCTCCAGCACTGGCTCCCTCTTCAATACATATAGTTCCGACGGTACGGCCTATACGCAAGTCATGGCTGAAGTGGCGGCTTTGATGCCTAGCATCCTCATCGAGGTGCACGCTGGCCAGTTCCAATCAATCCTTCCGTATGTATACCTTCCTCGATATTGTTACCTGTCCACCAACATCGCGTCTCCTATTCCAGGTTGCCGTCAACCTCATCTGCCCCATCTCTCTTCCCCATCCAAACGTACCTCCCTGTCGAGAGAAGTCACGCTTGTTATCTGAACGCCGTTGGCCCAAAGGTAGCATATGTGGTATGTCACTCTCTTGCTACTCCTAGGGCGCTGCTGAATACACGAATAGGTATCCGGGCCGAAGCGTCTTATCGCTTGGGGGCCCGACTTCACATCGGCGACTGAGCTCTTGACGCAGGCGTATGTCGAGCTTACCGCGCTCTTGAAATCATCCCCTGCGCCTCCCCTCCCCGACCGCGACACTAGTACTCGCGACGAGGACGCAACATTTCGTCATATGATGGCCGAGTACATTTGCGACTACGACTCGACCTCGCAGACTTCGTCGCTTCTCGGGGACGGCCTATCGTATCGCGTTCAGTACGCTCGCATCATGGATGTGACGAGCCCTATGCATCATGATGGCATGAAGGCCCAAGGCATCGACAACGCGCCACTGCTCACCGACGAGGTAGGCAGTATGCCTCTTCCATAAACGTTCTCTGAGACCTATCACTCGCGCAGCCTAAAGCCCATCAGCTCGTCTATCCTGAAGATTGGAGCTCTCCATCTACTTCTACCTCTTCTTCACTCTCCCCCGAATCGTTGTTCTCGCCCCCCAGCGTCCTCTCTTCCATGTCCAGCCCTTTCTCTGTCGCTAGAAGTTCGTCCCCCTCCCCGTCCGCACTATCCACGATATCTCCCACTCTCATCTCCACACCCGACCTCTGGGAGAGCAAGCCGCTTGAGGACATGATCTCTTCTATCCTAGACGAGATCCTTTCCCCCACTATGGAGCGCGATATGTCTCTACCGCCATCCCCGCCGCTTGGCCCGTCGCCCGTACCGTCGCCGTCCCCCGTCACACTGTCTCCCCTCCCTTTGCCCACCACGGAGTCCGCCGCCGCCACCCCCGATAGCCCACGCAAGCGCAAACGCGCCCCGCCGCCACATGCCCATGACGTGCGCAGTCGCCGCGCTACCAGCGCCTCATCCCGCCCTCCTACCCCCGACCCCAGTGCACCACGCGCTATGCGTCAGGCACCCTCGAAAGCGCCCAAGACCTCCGCGCCTGCGCGCCCGCTTTGCCCGCTCCCTGGGCGTTTACCACAAGCCTCCTCCCGCCGTGCGGCGGCGAAAGTGGAAGACGTGGAGATGGGCAACGTCCCCGCGATCTCCACCCAGTGCACGCACGAAGAAGACCCCGAGTGCGACGAGAGCGAATGCGAGGAGGATACGTCTGGGGCGTACGAGGAGGAAGCCGACGCGGAGGACGAGGACGAGGACCACGACGGCGACTACCGGCCAGCCAAGCGCACGCGCGGTGCTGCGCAACCCAAGTTCTCATCCTCGACGCCGCCTTCGCACAAGCGCAAGCCCGCTAAGCCAAAGACGTGCGGTAGCTCCAGTCAACGGCCGAAAAAGGGTAGGGGCGGCGGCGAATCCGCCGAGGAGCGGAGGTGCTCTCTGTGCAGCTACACGTTCACTCGTCGGAGTGACCTGCAACGGCACATGGCCTTGCATGAAGAGGAAAGGGTCCGCAACTTCTGCGAGTTCTGCGGAAAGGGTCTCTCGCGCCCGGACGCACTCCGTCGCCATCTGAACACCAACATCACCTGCAAGGAGAAAAAGAATGCACGCGAGGGCAAAGGCGAGGTCGAGATTGTGTTAGGACGTCGTCGACGTGCATGAAGCGGTATCTGTGCTAGTGTGTTCGTGGTTTAGGTGCCCATCACCCGCGGGTCGTCCTGTGGGCACAGGCATCTCACCTAGGACCGTCTCGGTTTCTTCCTCTTTCGGTCTTCTATCTTTGTATCGCTCTGTAACCTCTCTCTGTATCTGGCCAACACCCCTCTCCGTTATACCGTGCTGACGATACCCGGTCTCCCTATACCCGGTTCTCCTAGCGTTGCGTTCCCTGCGCTGACACTGCAGCAGTCGTCCCTCTTCCCACTGCTGCATTTTCATCCTTCCGTCGCACCCATCGGTACGCCGTGCCATCGTCTCCGGTCTGTTTCCTATACAAAACTTGTACCTCTCTCGCATTGTACTTGTATCTCGCATTGATTCTAGCCGCTTGCCTCGTGCTCTTCTTTGCCCTTCCTCGCCCGATCATATCCGATCCCGCTGGAAGCTCTGGGTATTCTCCCGACCGTCCCGGACACGCCCACAATTCCATGGCCACCCCCGCTTCTTGTTCTTCTCTTTGCTCACCGCTCACGCTTTCGGGAATGCGGAGGCTCCCAGCCCCGCCGTCGACGGCGATGACGACGATTTCTCCCACGCCCATCCGGCCCCCCTAAAAGCGCCGGCGTCCGCAGCTCATGTGTCGACCTTCGGAGGGTGGACATGGAGGTGCGTATCCACTGTGGCATATCTGGTGCGCGCTACCGGGCACAGAGCCTAACACCCCGTGCCTCGTGCACGCGCTGCACCCAATTTGGCGCGGGCGATGACGGCATGGTCGGGATTTTCCACAGCCACGACCGCGCGCGCGTCCCATGCGCACTTGCACTGGCTCTGGACGCGGCGGACACGCGCACTCCGGCGGGCGGCGCGTTGGTCAAACGAGGCGGGGCACAGTCCTCGGGCGCCGACGCGCGGTGAAGATGGGCCCGATATGTCTGCCCCTAGGACGAGGAGCGGAAAGTTTGCGCGCGGGGCGCGCGGCGGCTGCCGCCATGGGACGTCCGCCTTGTGCCCTCCGGGACGGTGTCCGCGAGGGTCTGCGCGCGTTGGTCGCAGTCGCAGCAACGTCACACCAGGCACGCGCATCGAGATGAGTCGCGATGATGCGCGCGCGGGCGCGCGGGGATGCCCGCTGCCCAAGCTCGGGCTTGCGGCGTGTGCGTGGGGAGGGGACAAAAGGTGCGAAGACGGACGCCTGGGGGCGCGGCGGCGAGGAGCGGAGTGCGAAGAGGCAAGGCTCGCTACTAGCATTGATCACTACCGACTTGCCTATCCGAGTACAATTACAATACCGCCACAGTCTGGGCGGTGGTTGCGATTCGAGAAGTCGGTGGAAGCGCAGCGTGTGGGCTTTCCTGTTGTCATTGTGAGTCGAAAAAAATACAGAAAACGGAACCGGAAGCGAACGAAGCAACGGATCGCGCATTTACGGCGAACGTAAACGAGGGCGGACATGTTTTCGCCCTCAAATGTTGTGCGGGCATGCCATTCTCGGGGAGGTTATTGATCCACGCGTTGGCACATGTGCCTCAAGGCTCCTTGGGCCCTTTCGATATCGACTCGTCGGCGGTGTGGTGTTCATGATCCTTCCGAACCGTGTACCGGTGTACAGGACACCCGCGGACGCCGGGGCGACGTAGGCACGGAAATTGGGGTGCATGTCTTTGTCTGGTATGGCTTCTACGATCGGTGATGTTCATTGCAAGGGGCGGGAGGTGCAAAAAAGCTGAGGACCCTGCACGTCGACCGGACCGTGTTCCAAGGGAATGGGCCCTAATTCAAGGGTAGGAGACGTCGGGAACATTGCGACCCTGACTCGGCGGTTTTTGAGAAGGTAGGATGGATCTGAAGACCTTGCGGTCGCTGAGCGCTCAGGTGAAAAGGTCGGCGAACTGAGCTAATGCAAGTCGATTGAGGAAAGACAGAACCAACGGGCGACCTGCGCATGCTGTTGTTGGTTCATCCATGACCAATTTTCTTGCCCCGTGTGAGTGGAAATGATCATATCGCCGAAGAAGCAAGGAGGAATGTCAGAGACGAGGCGGCCAGGACCGAGCTGACCACGGCGAGCGGCTAACGTCCTTAGGAGGAGGTGAACCCATATATGGCAAGAGGCCTCTTGCCATACTGGGCCGGCACTTTACCACGGTGGGCGTCTGACGGGCGTCTCAAGGGCGCCAGCGATTTTGAGGGAGGGACGGGGCGAGAGACGCACTTCCCCACTTTCGCCCCTCTGTGCCAGCCCGCCCGGCGCTTCCTCTGCCACCCCTGCGCTAGACTTGTCTCTGCTCGCCACCGTCTCCCCCATGGCTTCGACGTCTCCCGACCGCTCGCCGCCAACGCCGGACTCGGTCCAACCACCACCGGACACCGCCCCCGCGCCCGACTCCCTCAGCGAGCATCTATCATTCCCCGCGCCGTCAGTACCTGCGCCGCCTACGCCGTCATCCTCGACATCCGCACAACCCCGCACCATCCTCAAGGACCGACTCTACGTCGGCAACCTCCACTCCAGTGTCGACGAGTACGGATCGCTCCATTCCCCGCTCTATTCGCACCGCTAGTGCGTTCATGCTCATCGCCGGTCCAGATACACTCTGCTCCAAGTCTTCTCAAAGTATGGAAAGATCGCGAAGCTTGATTTCCTTTTCCACAAATCGGGCCCGCTCAAGGGAAAGCCTCGAGGATACGCCTTCGTGGAGTATTCGAGCAAAGACGTATGTCCTTCCTCTTCTCCGTCCAGACGCACGCTTACCCCGGGTTCGATCACGCACGGCCTCGCACCCGCGCATCACGGCATGGCACTCCTACCGTCCGTGTACAGTCCAACCCGGGGGGCCTCTTCGGTTAGACATACTCTAACTCACGCATGACCTACGGCCGTCTCCTAGGACGCGGACAAAGCCCTCGCGCGTGCCAACGACAAACTCCTTCGCGGACGCAAGCTCGTCGTCACCTACGCGAACCAGGCCCCACTCGACCTCGCGTCTGGGGTGGGCGCGAAGAGTCGCCGCATGATGAGTGAGGCCGGCAAACCTACCACGCTCAGCCTTCTCAAGAGTGCGGGTGGCGGACGTTCATCTGACGCGTAAGTCCCCCACCGTCCCTTCGCCTCCATTCTGCGCCCATCCGCCCTCCAGGGGGCATCGAATCTCGCGCTGACCCGCGCTGCGCCTTGTTGCGTAACAGGACCGACACAAAGATCGCGCGCATGGAGGCGAAGCTCCGGCAGCTCGAGCACACCGGCGCGTCCACGTCGACCGCCGGGCCCTCGTCGTCCACGGGGTCGCCGGCGATCTCGACGCTGGGGCCCGGCCATCCGTCCCTTCCGCCGAAGCCGGTGGCGGCGACCGCGGCGCTCACTCTGCCGTCACAGAGCGCCCCGCACGCACCCACAAACGCACACGCGACTGGCTCCTCGTCGGCGAGCGGTGCGGCCGGCCCCAGAAATAGAGCCCGAGCACCGCCCCTCCCCGCGCTGCCCATCGCGCCGCCGACTCTCCCCAGCATGGCTGAGAAGCTAATGTTGTCGGCGTCGGCGCCCGCCAGGCCATCTGTCACTCGCGCTGCGGCTTCGAAGAAGTCCGCATTGAGTGGAGTACGCATCGTGAAGACGAAGAACGCAGGCTCTGCTGGGTGACACCCTCAACCTACAATGTCAGTCAGGGTAGATGTATGCTTGTATGATATGTTTCTGAGGCGTGTAATAGGGGAGACTTCGATCAACGTCGAAGTTCTTCAGCAATGAGGGAGAGTTGGAGAACGCCCAAGTCCAGACCCAGGTTCGTGCCATCAGATTGATAGATGCATGGTGCGGACCTTTTACACAGTCCCTGGTAGTATATCGGTTAGTACACGCGCCTGTCATCTGACCGCGCGAAAGCGGGGTTCGACTCCCCGCCAGGGAGCAGTTTTTTTTCTGTTCTTTTTCCCTCCATGTCTCCCTCGCACTCTTCCCAGAGGTTACGATCATGTATCGTTACAGCATGTGGCATTTAATTTGACAGATATTGGGATATATACATAAGCTTGCCCGCCCTGCAGTTACTACAGAACAATCCAGGCCCGATGGTCGTGAAAGGTTTCGGATAGAAGTAAGCCCGCGTGCGTTTCGTAAAGAGTAACTGGAAGTGGCCGCTACCGCGGCTTCGGGGGTGTCTAGCACGCGCCGTTGTCGGTCCAAACGCCGGCTGCCGTGCGTTGTGTGAGCGCGGCGAAAGAGGGGAGGAGATGCAGCGGGACGCTCACCTGCGCCGCCGGGAATGTCGCCGTTGGTCCACCACTTGGCGGTCCAAAGGTCTCCATCTACGCGAAGGGGGACACGCTGTGTCAGCTTCTGGCAACTCGAGTCGGGTCTAGATGACGTACTGTAGCTCGCCTGCTGTCCGCCGACGTAGGTCGCCTGGATGAGACGGGGATAGCGAGCCGCGCGTTTAGCGGCGAGTACGAACCCATCAGCAGTGCCGGGTGCTCACCGTCGCGCTCCACGCGGAGACCGTGGAGCAGGCGCCGCTGCCGCTTGTCGGAGTGGCGGTCGTGCTCGTGGTGGAAGACGGACCTGAACAAAGGCAAGTCGAAGCAGGCGGGTTAGTAGACGTGGAGGAGGTCGAGCTGGCAGAGGTCGAACTTGAGCCTGCAGACGTAGAGCTCCCGCCGGACGTCGTGCTAGAGACGGAGGAGGAGGATTTAGTAGTCGTTCTCGAAGACGTGGAGGTGGTGGTGGTCTTAGTGGAGGTCGAGGTCGACCTGGTAGAGGTGGAGCTCGACCTCGTGGAGGTTGAGCTCGACCCCGTAGAGGTTGAACTCGACCTCGTGGATGTGGTGGACGATCGAGTGGAGGTTGAACTCGACCTGGTAGAGGTGGGCGTCGAGCCCGATCCCTGGCCCATGTTGCTGCGGATGTTGTCCCACTTGCTGCTCGGGTAGTTGATGTGGTTCTGGCGTGATGAGAGGGTAGTGAGCATGCGAGCGACAACGGTGGCAGACGGCACGAGCTTACCTGCGTCTGGTCGAGGCTGCCGTACAGGCTTGCGGTGGTGCCGACGAGGGAGTCTGAGCCTACCTTGTCCTGCGAGAGCTGTGACGCGTCGGTGGCTCCCTGTCAGTGATGCTTCCGCCGTATTTCGGCTGTAGGCGCTCACCTCCCAGAACATAGAGCCGGCGAGGCCGTTCGTCTGGACGTACTGTGCCTTGATGGTCGCGATGTGCGGCGTGTCGTACGAGACGAGCTCCTTGGAGGACGAGTCGTACGAGTAGCTCGAGACGTCAGTGAGGTTCTCGACGACCGTGGCGCCCGACATCGGGAGGAACTTGTACGAGTACACGCCCGCCTCGATCGTTCCGGGGCCGATCTGTGAGGGAAAGAGGGGGATAATGCGCATCAGCGGGCATGTCGCACATATAAGTTTATCTGGTTACGAACCCCGTTGTAGGGCGCGCCAATACCAGTAGTGGCCTCGAACGCGCGGCCGTAGAGGGGAATGCCCATGTTGATCTTGCTGGCCGTCGCACCGTTGGCGAGGTAGAACTTGATAGCCTTGTCAGTGGAGACGTTGGTGCGGGCACCGCCGTAGAGGTTGGCTTGGTTGTCGGCCTGGGTCGCAAAATGGGGTTAGCTGTGGGGGTAAGGTGGTGATATGAGTGGAATGTACCCAGGTCAACCAAGAACCAGCGTAGTCGTAAGCCTATAACAAGCGCTAGGTAAGAGATGGGTTCTAAGGGAGGAAAAGGGGGCACCGACCATGAGGTTCCAGAAGGTAAGTGCAGCATCCATCGCTGGGACCTTAAGCCACGAGTAGTTGTCTGATCCAGCAGGAACCGCAGCCTAGTAGATGTCGAAGAAGGAAGTCAGTGACCCTTCGCCATCAGCCGAACACTCGATAATACGCACAGTAAGTTCATAAGGAGTGCTATCGCCCTTCTGAGCCTGCAGGTTGTTGAAGGCGGTGCGCAACTCGCCGAGGAGGGACGCGAAGCCGGAAGAGAGCGCGTCCGAGTTGGGGTACTCGAAGTCGAGGTCGATCCCGTCGAAGCCGTAGTTCTCAATCAGGCCAACCGCGTCCGTGACGAACGTCGCGCGCTTGGTGGAGTCGGTGACGAAGTTGAAGTGGCCGCTCTGCGAGTAGGTCCAGCCGCCGATCGAGAGGAGGACCTTGATGTTCCTGTGGTGCGCAAGTGGTCAGAGTCGCGCACAGGACGCGCAGATATGGCTGGATTGTGGGTAGACGCACCGGTGACTGAGCTTGAGGAGGTAGAGCTGCACGGGGAAGAGAAGGTTCGTTGGTGCTTCTGTTCTCGCTTATCGCGACACATGCTTACCTGCTTCAAGCATCCGTAAAGGTTGTTTCCAGGCTCGTCCCAGGAGTCGCCGGGGAAGTGTTTCTACGGCAAAGATGTTAGGAAGTCCACATAAATGCATCACGTGAACGGCGCACCTGCTCATCCGCATAGGAATCCGTAAGGCTAATGTGGCCGGTATCGGGAGAGATGTCGGCGAAGGAGTACAAGATGTGCGTCAGAGGGTCGGGAACGATATCCGTCGGCTCTACAGCGTCGAAGAACAGAACAGATCAGCTCCCGCGGGACCATGCACCATGCGCACACGAATCTTATCACGCACGGAAGTTCGCGCCGTAGATACCCCTGCGGGAGAGATAGACGCATCGCAGGTTAGCCCAGAAGAGCTCGAAAACAATGGAGCATCACGGGACCGGCCGACTGACCAGTTCGTAAAGTACGCGACCTGGGCCTTCGTGCTCGTCGCGCGCTTGTGGACGATCTTCGTCTCTGGCTTCGTCTCGATCTTGGAGTCGTGCGGCGAGTCCCTGTACGCTGAGGGACGGTGCATGACCTGCGTCGCGTCGACGACGACGACCGCCGCAGCCAACGCGGCGGCGACGAGGAAGAGCGTGCGCTTGAGGCTCATAGTTGACCACAGCGCCATGATGATCGTAAAGGAGACTGCGTCCGAGTCGAAGGTCTGTGTGCAAGTATGGGTGGTGTGTAAGGGTCCGGAGGGGGAGGGGGAGCGAGCCGCAGGGGTCGAGCGATCTACAAGCCCAAGGCACGCGCCGTTTTCTACTCCTCGGGCGCGCACTCGCACGGCGTCTTGTCGCGCTGCGTTCTACGAGGAAGGGTGGGTGGAAGGCAGGGGCGCTTCGCAGATCGCATCGACCGAGGGTGCCCGAACAGGCCATCGCTACGCCAGGAGCGCATGCCCAGCACACCGCGGCGCCCACCCGCAACGAGAAGGCGAGCCCGGGCGCGCCGTCCACGCGGTCGCGGCGGATCCCCCGGGGGTTGGTGCGCTTCTTTGGAACCCGCGGGGGAGGGGGCGAGGGGGGTGACGCGCCGCACGCGCGGACGCGTAGATGGCGCGGATGCGCGGATGCCGGGCTGCAGCGCGACCGCGTCACTTCGCTGTCGGCGAACGGAAGCTTGAGCGTGTTTGGCCTATCGGGGAAATGCAGCGCGAAGCGACCCCCGGAATGCACGGTGGCACCCGCTTCCTTGTCTCCCTGCGCACCCGCGCGTGGGTGCGCCGGGATGCGAGTGTCGACGGGCAGCAGAGCCACGCTTCCCGCGGGTGGGGGGCACGTACGGGGCTCCACACGCTGTGCGGTGCACAACTGGGCCTCGGGTTGGCGTGGCTACTGCTGCATACCACGGCGCAACCGGTGGCGGGGATAGTGGCGGCGGAAGACACGGAGTCGCGGACAAGGGCTCGCTCGCATCCAGCGCACATTACTTTGCCCGTTCCGTATCTCGGCTCGGGCAATGGCTGTCCTGCGTTGCGCGCGCCCCGGCCGCGTGCGTGTGCATTCTCTCCCCCCTGCGAACGGGTGCAGTGGACCTCGTCAGCGCACGAGAAAGCAACAAGAAGGGGATGTAGGCTCGCCGGCGTGATCAACTGATGCTGGGCACCATATGGAGCCGCCGCCTTCTTTGACCATCACCCTTGCCGCCACGGGCTTGGAGGGCGAGCGTCGGGCGCCCCGCGCCCCCTTGCGCAAATGAAGCGGCGGGCCCGGGAATGGATTGCCCATGACGCAAACGTCCCGGGGCCGTCGTGTGCGGGGTGCGCGGCGCCGTGGGGGCTGTGCGGCTCGCGCTCTGAGCTCTGCGCCCCGAGCGGACGGCCCGCCAGGTATGCCGCGCTCCCCGCGACGGTCCACGGACGGACGGACGGACGGACGAGCGGGTGACCGGTCGCTCGCTGTGCCCAAATTTTTGAATTTGATCTGTGTGCAAAGAGGCCATACGCCGAGCACGCACCTCGCCGCTGTGGCTGCACCGCTGGACGGCCGCAGGTGCACTTGCAGAGAAGTCACCGGACTTATCACCCCGCTGACCATGGCCCATGACAGATAAGATGCGCTGGCGCATGCATCGAGGACTGGAAAGAGGACGAGCCCACATGGGCTATCGCCGACATATGCCCCAGCGGCGCGAGTTAGAAGCTCTGGAGGGATCCGTGGACGCGGTCGATAAGTAACTCATCAAGCGCCCCCGAGCTCGAGCTTCGTGTTGGGAGGCCCAGACGCCATCCTCGGAGCGGTCCGCCCGACCCGTTCACACGCCCAGCGTTCACGCGTCCCGCGCTCCGGGGAGGCTCAAAGGTATAAAGCCAGGGTGTTCATGCCAGTGTCCAACATTCAACGAATGTACCATTCATTCCGCGACGGCGGGACCAGTGGAGGGGCGCATACCTGGAGCTACCGAGGTATCTACACAAAGGGAGCTATAGGCATACGGTGGGGGCCTGCGATGATTAAGAGGTATTCGTCTTATGTATACGCGGAGCAGGTTGAAAAAAAAAAGCAAAGCGGACAGACACGGACGATGGGTGGTGGCGATGGTGGTGGGCGGCGGTGGTGATGGTGGTGGTGGCGAGGGGGGTGCGGCGTTCTGGCGAGCATGCGGCAGCGGTATCGGGATCGAGGCCGGGACCGGGGTGGGATGGGATGGGATTATATAGACGATTGCAGACGAGCGATAGGGCAGTAAGCGGTGACATAGAGAAAATGCAGCAAACGGACAAAACGACAACAGTGTACGAGCGCGTGGTACTAAGACGTGAGGATCGAGGGTAGAGGGACGAGTGGATGGGGGGAGGGAGGAGGGGGGAAGCAAACGAACCAGGGGGGTGGAGGAGTGCCGAGGGGTAACGACGAGCGGGCGCTCGAGAGTCGTGGTGGGGTGATGGCGAGAAGAGGAAAGTATCGGGGGAATAAACTAGCTTTGGGTGAGAAGACAGGTTGTACCGTATAGTCCGTTTCTTCGTCATCCTTCGGGCACTTGTTGCCCATATGGCTTACGCCGTGGCGTTGTTCAGAACAGTGTGATCTCCTTGAGAGATGGCCAGTTGAAGTAGGTGCTTTCCGAGCACCGTAGCAGCAGGCTGAACGACACACCGTTGAGTCAGACGCCTGATTCCAGGGCCAGGACACAATTTCGAAGCGACAACTGTACGCACCTGATTCTTTTGCGCTTCCCACCAGATCCCAGTCCACGAATCCAGATGTCGTCTCCTCCCGACACTATACGTCGACATACATCAGTACTGGCTCGCCCACGCCGTCGATCTCCGGAATGACGCATTTGAGGTCGAACGCCTTGGCTAGAACGATCTTGAAGATCTTCTGCACGTTTATCGACGCCGATGTTGAGCAGAAGATTAGCGAAGCGTGCATCGCCTTTGCGAAGCGTTTCGCCTAGCAAGTAGGTGTCAGGGACCGCGAAGAATGACGAAAATGGGCGAGGTACGCACCTGCTTGGTGATTTCCTCTTGCTCGTCTCGAGGGAATGTTGAGAATGTATCGAACTTGGTTCCAATCAAGAATGGTATGGCAGTCTACACAAAATGGAGGCCCTTGTTAGTTGCTGCGTCACATTAACAAGGGCACCGCCGTAGTATGGAGCAACTGCATAGCATGAATCCGGTCTTATAAAGCCATTGGGAGCAGAGTTCCCTCTCAACGTCATACTCCCAGCCCAGCCCACTCCACCTCATATTTCGCCCACTCAGCTCGGACCGCAGATGTACGACGACTCACCTTGTTGAACCCCCTTGCTTGTCGATACCACTCCTTCACCGAGTTCAACGTCGACTTCCGTGAGAGGTCGAACATGAAGAGGATCGCCACCGCATCGTTGCACACCAGCGGCAACATGTTCACGAACTCCCGCTGCCCGCCCAAGTCCCACAGCGAGAACGTGATGGACGTTCGGCGCACAGTGATGGTCTTCTCCATAAAGTTAACGCCTTGTTATCGGAGACGGCACGAGGAACATATCGGTCGACGCGATGAGAGAGGGTGCCATTTCGCCGATAGGTCGCGGTGGTGGCGACGATCACCGTGCGTTGAATGAATGCGCGAGATTGGATAACGAACACGTAGAAACATGTGCGATTGAGCAACAGCATCCGAGGACAAGTTCGAAAACACGTACCTAGCGTTTGGATGTAGTCCTCATCAAAGTGGCCCTCGACGTACTTCACCATAAGACTCGTCTTTCCTATCTGCGAGTCACCCAGCATGCCGACCTTGATCACGACGCTGCGAGAGAAAGAAACCCGAGTTTCAATCACGCTAGTCGGGACGGCACGGTCAAAGACACGCCCATCGGGAGTGGGGCGCGTACCTGTTCTGCTCCGCGCCGTTCTCGCCATTTAGTCTTGATGAGCTGGGGCCGGCATTTGAGGAGGATGTTGGGGAAGACGCGGAGGCGGTCGCCGACATGTGCCCGAAGCGCGGGGAGGGAGGGGAGGAAGGAGGGAGAGATCAAAAAGGAAGGGAAACTGGCAAACGAGTGCTCCCGCTGCTCAGGCGAGGATGTGCGGCGGCTTGGGGGAGGGAGGTGCCGGTCCCGGGCAGGCGCGAGCTCGAGGATAAGCAGGCGGGAGCGGACGTTGCTGGTTCGGAAGAAGACGAGGCGGAGAGAAGAAAAGGAGAAAGGAGACCGAAAGGAAGGACGCGTTCTGGGCGGCTGTGAGCGGGGGCGTGTGCACGGGGAGAGACGGGCGCACCGACGGGAGACCTGGAGAGGATGGACGCCAGCCAGGCAGAACAGCAGCCAGGCAGAACACACAGACGTCGACGCAGATGCAAGCTGCGCGCACGATGGAAACCAGACAGACGCTCGCCCGAACAGCGCCCGCTCTTGTCTCCGCCCCATCCTGCACCCAGCATCATCCGCCTCGCGCTGCCTCAGCACTCGGCTCCTCGCCTGCTGCGAACAATGGCCAGGCGCGCGAGCCCGTGGGTGCACGCCCGGCGATCATGTATTCTACCACCGTCTACGGGAACACACGCTCATAGTCCTACACCCTGAACCGATTCTCTGCCACTCCAGCTTGCGTGAAGGACGTGACAGTCCGTCGCAACGGCAACGGAAAAAGGCTAGCCAGATCCGTGCACACTATCTGGACATTCTGTCCAATAGGACATTACTAGAGAGCTATCACGAGATATGCACGTCAATGCTGCCGCATCCAAGGTTATTCACCAGAAACGATGCCCCATGCAGTATCTCTTAAGGAGGACCCCCGTTCTATCCAGAACTCCAGTCGGAAAGTGACCATTCTCTACACCTCATGGCATGACACGTTTGAACCGCCAGGCGTTCTTTACGACGTCGGATTGATGGGAATATGAATTCACCGGAGCAGTAGGCAAGTGGGCTTCGGAATATCATCTAGGACGTAAGAAATTGACAATATGCCATGCTTCGAAACAGTGGCAGTTCTGCGTTCACGCGTTGCGAACAAATATAGCGACTCAGAAGTTGACCAGCAAGAGGTACGAAATAGAGTTAGAAAGAAAGCTTAAGAGTGAGTGGAGCCAGAAGCATCGACGTCAATGCCATGTTTGGTTATGTCCGAAATCTCCGAAGGCGTTGTTGATACTTGTTTGTATATATTAGGATTCGAGGCCGTTGCCAAACATCCACCGGAGCCATGTGCGCTGTTCAACTAGGGACCTGACGCAGTATGTCAACATCGCCGCCACCACCTCATCAGCAAACACTATATCCCACTGAATCTGCCTACACCCACTTCTTCCGCACATAAGAATGAAATTACGCGACCCGGCGACCTTCTAAGGTCGTTACGCAATCCCCGAGGGTCACCTGTACTCCCAAGCTTCCGCGTTGCGTCCATATTCATAGTGCACACACATTCCCGTGCTACGAATAGCTCTTCTTTATATAGCGTAGCCTGAAATGGGTGCTATGTACTTCCTCGTTGGGCCCACTAGAGGTCACTCATGTAGAGTCATGTCTGCACCCTTCACGGCCGTAAGACCATCGTTTCTCCGTGTAAATGGAATGTCGATGATACTCTACGTACAGTGAGTGCCGGATCAATTTTTGTTCCTCGATATGTAATACCCACCGGTCCGATTGGCTGACTTATGCTTTGACAGGACCGGCCTCCGAGGAATTGTGGGGGTGGGGTACGGGACCGCGCACCCCCGCACACTGCGTTGAAGCCCGCGGGCACTTGTCAGCCTGCCAGTACGCTGTTTTGCTTCCGGGCGTTCTCTCATTCAGTAACCCCGCTTCTCATGACGCGTCCCTTATTCCAGACGTGCCACTCTCGGGCGGACATATGATCGGCGCATCTTCGGCCCCCTCCCCCGCACTCACTTCAGTCCTCCCCAGCCCGTACGACGGTGTCCGAACATATGATGACGCAAAACCCCGCCCCCAGGCGCTGCCCCGCAACCACAGCAACGCAAGCGGACCTGTTAAATCTCGGCGGTTTGGCATCGTACACAACCTTCTGCTTCACGCGCCTCTCGGTCACGAGCGGCGCCGCTCTTCCGACGTCTTCCCGTCGCGTGCGTGGCCATGCTTCCTCCAATCTCTCTAGCTCAAGCGCGCCGGCACAAACACCAAGGTACGCCCCATGCCAACCCTTGAATAGCTCACGGGGCGCGCCTGAGACGCGTATACGCTTCAGCTGCCGGACGGACTGCTCGGGTCTTCCTCGCAACATGTCGTATGTCGCGAGCGCAACCGCGTCGTTATAAGGCGCGCCGCAGGACCGCTGCACCGCGAACGCGTCGCGCCGACCGCCCATCATGAAGGTCAAGAACCTCCTGCTCTCTCTGCTCCCGTTGGTCGGCTCTGGTACGGCGAATCAGCTCCATCCTCGGAAGACGCGAGCGCGCTAACGCGGGGATGGCGTGGTTGTGGGCTTGGCGGGGGGAAAGCATACGCGCAGGTGGCCGCGCCGTACACGGACCCCGACAACGGCTTCATCTTCGACGGTGTCACCGACCCGGTGCACAGTGTCACGTACGGAATCACCCTCCCCGCCGCGTCGACGAGCTCGGAGTTCATCGGTGAGATCGTTGCGCCCGTCGACGCGAAATGGATTGGGCTCGCCCTCGGGGGCGCCATGATCGGCGACCTGCTTATCGTCGCGTGGCCAAATGCCGGTAAAATTGTGGCCTCCACTCGTTATGCCACGTAAGTAGTTTTCCTTCTATGCCTCTGGACAGCGCTGACAAGTAATTCACAGGGCGTACGCGCTACCGACGTGAGTATATGCGAGGGAATCCTTGGTGGATAGTACTGACGCTGTGGCAGCGAGTATGACGGCCCCGTCTTGACAACTCTCCCCGAAAGTTTGGTCAACTCAACTCATTGGAAGTATGTATTCCGCTGCCAGAACTGCACTAGTAAGTACATCTGTTAGGTCGTCATAAATCCCATTTGACTAAAAGTATCGTCTAGGCTGGCAAGGGGGAGGAAACATAAGCCCAACCGGCAGCGGCGTCTTCGCTTGGGCATATTCGAACATTGGCGTGGATGATCCCTCAGACCCTCAAAGCACCTTCCAAGAGCACACAGACTGTACGCCGCTCCTTTACATCATCCTCTCACGGCATTGCGCCCTAACATACATGCCGTATAGTCGGGTTCTACGGCATTTCCTTCACGGACGCCCAAAACGCCAACTACCAGAACTACCTTCAGGGTAACCCTGGTACCCCTACCTCCGCTCCTGGTGGCCCGACTTCGACTACCACCACAACTGGCCCCACCGCTACTGTAAGCGTGCGAGCATGGCGGCTGTATGGCACACTTCCTGACGCAGCCACCAGGGTACGCCTTACGACTACATCATCGTTGGCGCCGGACCAGGTGGTATCATCACTGCGGACCGTCTCTCCGAGGCCGGAAAGAAGGTTCTTCTTCTAGAACGGGGTGGTCCATCGACCACCGAGACTGGCGGCACCTATGACGCGCCTTGGACGCAATCCGCGAACCTGACCAAGTTTGATGTTCCTGGACTGTTTGAGTCGATGTTTACCGATTCGAACCCTTGGTGGTGGTGCAAGGGTAAGCGCTATCGCGCCGTGTGGCGATAGGCTTTCTGACAGCCGCCACAGATATATCGTTCTTCGCCGGGTGTCTCCTTGGCGGTGGCACGTCGATCAACGGAGCGTAAGTGCGTCAGAGAGCGCCTCTCGAATAAGCATTGATGTCGCACTATAGCCTCTACTGGTACCCCGCCGACACCGACTTTTCGTCCGGCAACGGCTGGCCCTCGAGCTGGGCAAACCACCAACCCTACACCAACAAGCTAAAAGCCCGGCTGCCCAGCACCGACGCGCCCTCCACCGACGGCAAGCGCTACCTCGAGCAGTCCTTCAACGTCGTCCAGCAGCTGCTCAAAAACCAAGGCTACTCGCAGATCACGATCAACGACAACCCGAACTACAAGGACCACGCGTACGGCTACTCCGCGTTCGACTTCATCGGCGGCGAGCGCGCGGGCCCCGTCGCGACGTACCTCCAGACCGCGCTCGCGCGCCCCAACTTCACGTACAAGGACTTCGTCATGGTCTCCCAGGTCGTGCGCAACGGCTCGACGATCACGGGCGTGCGCACGAACGACACGTCGCTCGGGCCCGGCGGCGTCGTGCCGCTCAACCCCGGCGGGCGCGTCGTGCTCTCCGCGGGCTCGTTCGGCACGCCGCGCATCCTCTTCCAGAGCGGGATCGGCCCGAGCGACATGCTCCAGGTCGTGCAGGGGAACAGCGCCGCGGCGGCGAACCTCCCGCCGCAGAGCCAGTGGATCAACCTCCCCGTCGGGATGGGCGTGTCGGACAACCCGTCGATCAACGTGCGTCGTGCGGACTTGTGCGGACTTGAGGGAGGTGGGGCTGACGCAGGTTGTGGAATAGCTGGTGTTCACGCACCCTGACATTGACGCGTACGAGAACTGGGCAGATGTGTGGGCGGACCCCCGCCAGGCCGACGCACAGCAGTACTTGAGCAACCGCTCCGGCGTGTTTGCGGGTGCTTCGCCCAAGTGCGTGGTGTTCGCCATTAGTACGATAGCGACATCCCTCTAACAGCTCGCTTTGATTACCAGGATGAACTTCTGGAGGGCATACGGCGCTCCCGACGGCAATGTACGCTACGCACAGGGCACCGTCCGCCCCGGCGCCGCGTCCGTGACCACCAGCCTGCCGTACAACGCCAGCCAGATCTTCACCATCACGATGTACCTGTACGCGGACCGCCCTCCCTTGTATTATATTTCACGTTTCGGTTCTGAATGGGGCTCGTCTGCACAGCTCGCAGGGCATCACCTCGCGCGGGCGCATTGGCGTCGACGCCGCCCTGCGCGGCCAGGCCCTCACGAACCCGTGGTTCACCGACCCCACCGACAAGACGATCCTCGTCCAGGCGCTCAAAGACGTCGTCTCGACCATGTCGACCGGTATGTCGTGGTTTTACCATTGAAGTGTATGCAATTGACGCCTTCTCTGGCAGTGTCTAACCTCACGATGATCACCCCGGACGTGACCACCACGATTGACGCCTACGTCAACGCCTACGACCCGGTGAGCACCGCGCGCCCACAGACGATCTATTTGCCTCGCTGACCCGTCCACGCCCCGCGGCGCCCCGCCCCGCCCTAACCAAACCCCGCCCTCGCCCCGCCTCCACAGAGCACGATGTGCTCAAACCACTGGGTCGGCTCCGCGAAGATCGGAGCGAACGCGTCCACCGCCGTCCTCGACGCGAACGCCAAAGTGTTCAACACGGACAACCTCGTGCGTCCTCCCCTGCCCTTGTTTTCTCCTAATCATCGGCCGCTGACGGGCCACCCCCTCCCTCCTTCTCCTGGCCACTCATCATCAATCATATCACTGCAATATTGCAATCGCCTACCCGCACCACACCGACCGCGTGCGACCGGCCGCGGCACGACGCAGTTCGTCGTGGACGCGTCCATGATCCCCTCGCTGCCGATGGGCAACCCGCACGGGATGCTCATGTCCGCGGCGGAGCAGGCGGCCGCGAAGATCCTCGCGCTCGCCGGCGGCCCCTGAGACCCAACCCCCGAGGCGAGGATCGAGGCCCAGTACGCTTGCGCCCGCGCCGTGCGATTGGGTTTTGGTTTTGGTTTTGGTTGGGTCCCGGGTGTGCGGCGGGCGCGCGTGCGGCGCGGCCCCGGTGCGGCGCGGGCGCGGGCGCGGGGGGGCAAAAGGGGCTTTGGGTGCAGGCGCTGCGTCGCTTAGGCTCGCCGTTAGGGCGAGCGTTGTACTTGTACTTGGTGTTGAACCGAATCGCATCGCGATGCGCCGCGCAACGGACGGTCGGCTGGGTGGACTGCGGAGTCCGGACGGGGGCGGCGCGACCGACTCGGAGGGTTTCGAGTTCGGGCGGGCGCTCGCTCCCGAAATGGGCTACGGAGCGAGCGGGCTGCAGGTGCAGAAGGCCCGCGCGTCGTCATTCGACTCGGATACGAGGCGAGTGACCGCTCTACTTGCTGTTGGGTTCAATGTAAGTGGGGTACGTACTATGCGTCGTTTGTACGCCGTTCCCTGGAGACGCACAATACAGGACGGAGTACCCTAGCGGCCGCTGGCGAGGGTTCTTCTACCGGACTCCGGGCGCATCTGTCGCCGTGGCGTCCCGGTGGGACCCTGCAGGGAAGGGGGACAGCCTCTCTTCATCTCGCGGACGAGATCACCAGCAGACATGGGCAACGCAACGCCGCGGTCCGTCGTCATCGCAAAAGATCTCCGGGGTCGGGCGCACCGAGAGTGCACGCACCGACATCGATGGGTATCCGGTGCACGAGCTGGATGGGAACGCGCGTCCGTAATTGGGCGCGATGACGTCGTGCGCGAGCCTCGTGTGTAGCGCGGTGCGGAGCGGGAGGAGCAGTGCCTGTGGTCCAGCCGGGCGGCGGGCGGGGTGGATTTCGAGACGGGCAATCGGCTGGTTTCACGTGCGCAACGCTCGCAGGACGGTGACGTACGACATTCCCCGGGCACGTCGGAAGGAAACCTTATAGCAGTGGGGCGGCTCTCGAATAGTACGGGTGGGCTACTTGGGGAGGATCGATGATCTCCCGAGGGCACAAAGCGGCGGAAAGGAAATGAAGGCAAGGCAAACAGACATATAGCTTTGTGCCGCCTTCTCCGTGGAAGGGATCGTTGAATGGGTGCGGGAGGGCACGCTACATGGGCGTGTCGCCCGGCGAAGGGGCAGCACAGCTAGGGATAAAAGAGCCGCTCGGTGGAACGGACTCAGGCACGTACGCCTGACAGGATGCAATGATGGGGCCCGCACAAATGCACGGAACACGGCACATTTGAGTGCCAATGTATGCGCATGGGGAAGGCGGCTAGCATGCAAGGCGCAATGTAGTCTGTCTGGAGTTGTCAGGCGTGAAAGCGGGATGCAAGAGGCCAGAGATATACAACGCGCGCGCGCCAAGGAGGTGGATCGCGCCAGAGGCTGGGATGCCTGACAGGCGTGCCGAACGCCGCCCGCGCACAGAAGCCGGGAGACGTGAGACTGCTGCGAGCGGCATGCAGCCTGGGACGGCTCGATCGAGTGGCTTCCATCGCAGTGCATGCGTGCGGGGGGTGGCCCACTGACAATTGCAATTGTGTCGGGTGCGGGTCGTCGACACAAGGCCCAAGGGCTGCGCTGGCCACCCACGGCGCGGTGCGTGGCCGAGGGGGCGCCGGGGCACAGCGAGGGGCCGGGGGCACTCTGCGGCCGGGGTCCGGGGAGCAAGGCTGAGACGGCTCGAGCGGCCGGCCACGCTGAGACAGGCGTCGGGCGAGAGGAGAGCGTGCTGGGAGGAGCTCAGGCTGGGATCCGGAGAGGAAAGCCAGGGACCAAGCTCAAGGCGCGGCGGCAAGCCCGAAGCGGCTGACGGCGCCAAACAGCTGGGGCCTCGATTGGCATCCAGCTCAGCCCTTTTCAACGACGACCACGACCAGGACAATCAGGTCGCCGACTGACGACCACACCTCCCCCGGCGACGCCCACGCTTTCCCATCGATGGACCCACTCACCCTCGGAGATCCCTCACCCTCTGCCCGCCAGTCCATCCTCGGCTCCTTCTTGCGTGGCCGCCCCCGCGGCACCTCCCAGTCACACCCCTCTCCAACTCACCACGAGCCCCCGACCAGAGACTCTCCCCCACTCCTCAACGCAGCAGCACCAGACCACGTCGCCTCAGGCCATCGCCGCCGCCCAGCCGCCGCCTCTTCCAACCTCCAATCCTCCGCCTCCCAGTCCAACGCCGCCGCTGGCTTCTCCCAGATGCTCCGCAGACGACGCTCCGCAGGTACTCTCGCCGCAGGTGGCTCCTCCCAGACCCCCGCCGTCGCCGTAGCACGCACCGTCACCGGGCCCGCCGCCTCCAGCTCCGCCGCACCCGTCCGCACTGGCCCCGCACACCGCATCCGGCTCGTGCCCCACCTCGACTCGCGCCGCTCCCTCCGCTTCGACCCCATCTCCCGCGACGTACGGGAGGGCGACCCCCCGCTGCGGATAGGCAGGTTCACGGACCGCTCGGGGCTCGGGCTCGCCGCGGCGAACGCGGTCGGCTCCAAGCTCGCGTTCAAGAGCAAGGTCGTCTCCCGCGCGCACGCGGAGATCTGGGTCGAGAACGGCCGCTTCTTTATCCGCGACACCAAGTCCAGCTCGGGCACGTTCCTCAACCACATCCGTCTTTCTCCCGCGAACAACGAGTCCCGTGCGCAAGAGATTAAGGACGGAGACCTCCTCCAGCTCGGCGTCGACTACCAGGGCGGTACCGAGGACATCTACAAGTGTGTTAAGATCAAGATCGAGGTGGGCAGGGAGTGGCAGAACCACAGCAACCCGTTCAAGTGAGTTTTCGTTTCGGATCATGGGCCTGAGGTGGCCGGGAGACTGAGGTTGACCGTGACGTAGTGCAAATGCGCTCAAGCAGCTCAAGGCGATCGCTATCCCCCAAGGTACTTCGATCTCAAGCAAGGGGAAGAAAGTCGCCGCTTCCAGCAAAACCGCGCTCCCTGATTGCTGCATCTGTGCGTATGTTCGTTTCTTTCTCGCGGATCTTCGCTGATCAGCTATCGCCGTCGCCCTCTCGCTGCCTCTGTTGTGTTCCACAGGTCTGTTCGGCGTCACGATCCACCAGGCGCTATTCATCGCGCCGTGCTCCCACGCGTTCCACTACAAGTGCATTCGGCCGCTTCTAGACTCCCACCACCCCGCGTTCTCGTGCCCCCTCTGCCGGACTTTCGCGGATCTAGAGGAGGACGTGGAGGTTGAGATCGAGCAAGATTTCGACACGACCTCGCTCGCGGACATCCCTGCGGCCATTGCCGTCGCCGCGACGGTCGTGAACGGCGAGCGGCCAAACACGGGAGACGCCAGCAGCAGGGAGCGCGACAGGGACGTGGGCGCGGAGACGGAGGTCGAGGCCGACACGGGTGCGAGCCGCCTAGGATCTCGACGGAGAGCGCCGCCGGTGCCCAACGGGGGTGCGAACCAGCTGGTCGCCGACGAGCTCACCGAGGACGTCGACGCGGAGATGGAGGACGTGGTCGCGCTGCCGCCCCTCCCCGAGAGCAACTCGGTGCTGGCGGTGGAGCAGGTGTTCGCGGATGGGATGGACGTCCGGGACACTTCAGCGTCGCCTGTGACGGGCCAGGCGGGTTACATCGACGTGGAGGTCGAGGGAGGGTCGAGCGATGGAAGCGGGCACGCGGGCGATGCTGGCCTCCATGGCAAGCGCAAGCGGTAAACCCTAGGGCCGACCAACGGACCATTCTGCCCTATCTCCAGGATTTCATCGGCTTCCTGCGGACTGCACACACTATCCTATCCCATCCCGGTCCCTTTCCTCGTTCATGACCCCGAACGGCCTCACCATACCATACGCCCGGTTTCTTTTGCAAGGTCCCTCCCTCTCCCTCTCTCCCTCTCCTTGGGTAGTAGTGCATCCACGAGCCCTTGAACGGCCGTTTTCCTACGCGCCGTTGTCGTCGTGCACGGCGGCGCGGGACAAGGCTCACCACACGTATACGTATCCTCCACTGTACATGGGACGCCTTAGATGTCTTGTGCTCTGACGATCGCTCTTTTTTGTTGGTCCGGATTATTTGCAGCGCATGTTTTCCCTCGTCTTCACCGCCCTCTCCCTGCCCTCGAGCCACGAGCGATATGTTACAATACATTTATTGTATGAATATAATCCCAAGCATCCGCACACATACCCCGGCCGACGCGAGGGCAGACGGCGTGCAAACCGACGACCGACGAGTGGACGGCGAGCCCGAAGGACAAGAGCACGGGGTAAAAGGCTCGGCGCCTGCGGGGGCATCGGTAGGGCTCGGTGGGGAACGGAAATCGCACGCGCGTGATTGGGTCGGAGAAATGCGGCCGAAGGACCCGGGCGGGGGAGGGGTCGCTGGCGGGCCCGGAGCAGCCAGAGGGCGCACAATCAACTGGCATTCGTCCTCTCTCCCTTCCCCTCTCCTCCTCTCTCCCTCCGTGTCCACTCCTTTCCCCAACGCCGACCCCACGACCCCGGCCGAGAGCCAGAACACACCGCGCACGCCATGCAGTCCATCTTCGCAGCCCGCTCGAGCGTGCTGAAGCAGTCCGCGCGGGGCTTTGCGTCCTCCGCTGCGCGCGCGCAGGCGACGCCCCTCCAGAAGCCCGTGCTGAACAAGGAGTTCAAGATTTACCGCTGGGTGCGTGGGCGGGCTGCTGCGGGGCGTGCGGTGTAGGGTGCTGACGATGCGGCGTGCGCCAGAACCCGGACGAGCCGTCGCAGAAGCCGACGCTGCAGTCGTACACTATCGACCTCAACCAGTGCGGGCCCATGGTGAGCCGTGCCCCCCGCCTCTCCCGCTGCTGCTGGTGTGTGTGCTGAGGTCGGTGGTCGGCGTCCCGCGCAGATTCTCGACGCGCTCATCAAGATTAAGAACGAGGTCGACCCGACGCTGACCTTCCGCCGCTCGTGCCGCGAGGGCATCTGCGGGTCGTGCGCGATGAACATCAACGGCCAGAACACGCTGGCGTGCCTGTGCAGGATCGACCGCAACGCGTCCAAGGACACGAAGATCTACCCCCTCCCGCACAGTGCGTCATAATAACCTCCCGCCTCGTACTGCACGCTTGCGGATTGACGCCCCCCCTCTCTCTCCCCTTCCCTGGGCGCTCACGTGCACAGTGTACATCGTCAAGGACCTCGTGCCGGACCTGACGCAGTTCTACAAGCAGTACAAGTCGATCGAGCCCTACCTCCAAAACGACAACCCGCCAGAGGGCCGCGAGTTCCTGCAGTCGCAGGAGGACCGGAAGAAGCTCGACGGGTGAGTCTAGCCC
>FTLJ01000724.1:0-25265 GCA_900155495.1 Porogramme epimiltina
TCCATGAGGACACCATGAGGCATCCAGAGTCAAGGGGAGTCATAAGGAGTCAGGGTGAGTCACAGACTCATAAGGTAAGCATGATGACGAGAGAGGGAAACTGAGACAGGATGAGGTAATCATGATGACGATGTTGGGATCGCCGTGGGAAAAGACAGGGGTTAGGCCCTAAGGAAAGGAAAAAGGAAATAAGTCCGTGGTTCGTAACACAGTGTGCAGAATTGGGGGGTTGCATTCGTCGGTAGACGTAAGCCGACCAGCCGACCTGGGCTCGACAAGCTCCCATACTTCCATGTCACGACGAAGTGGCTGCACTACCCACACGGGCATGCCCACGCGCCACCAGGTCTGGACGTCGGCCCCCTCCCGTAAGAAGGCCCCGAGAACTTGTAGGCGAAGGCGGCTATAGTCCCGATCCGATTCCATCCGCGGCACGACCACTTCAAGGTAGGTCTTCATCCCCCAGAGCTCCAGACAAAGCCTCTGCACATGGGCAGCTACCGCAATCGCCCGGCTACCGACTGTGGCCAGTGCGCTCAGACGATCTACGCATTGGCGCAGCACCAAGACTAGAAAACGTGCGTATCGGCCAACTTGATGCGGTGGCTGAGGCACCCGGTGGAACTCGGCGATGACGTAGTTTGCGACCTGAGCCAGGGACGACCGGACGCCGCGAACGATAAACCCGAGGCCCTCCACCGCCACATCGGGATCGGCCGCCCAATCGCGCTCCTCCTCCAAAGCTGTCCACAATATGCTGGGGAGTGCGGGGGTGGCGTCGGGTAGGGGGATGCAGGCAACGTGCATCATGCTTTCCACATGTGCCTGTGGCCACACCGAGTATTCATGCACGCCAAACCTCCCGTCTGCGTAGGTCTTGATGATTTGACGTTCCACAGGATATTCTGGGATCCAGTCCATGTTCGGGGACGTGAAGACGTATGACGAAAGCCGCCCTTGCGACGCTACTTTGGCCTCAAAGGGAGCGCATACTGCAGGTGCTGCATCCGTTCATCAGCACGCTATTTTGGCACCGTCGGCACAACGCTCACCAGGGCCGTTGCGGTTTCTTTTCAGCACTATGGGGAGGCGGGAACTTTCGGGGCTTGGTCCCCAGCCACTGCGCCTACATTGCTGTTAGCGCGCTATCGGACTATGGAGAAACACTCTCACAAACCTCCATTCGCGAGGCGTACTTGCCTGGAACGGCCTATCGATCAGACCAGGCATATCTTCTCTTGCATCTTCAGGGGCTTCTCCCCAGTCACTACGTTTACATTGTTAGCGTGCCATAGGGCAATAGAGTACGCTCTCACGCACCTCCGATTGCGGGGCGAGCTTGCTAGGAACATATCACCTCTCGTATCATCAGGGAATACCTCACACCCTTGTGCCTCCGAACTGCCGCGCGCCACGCTCCGCTGTCCTGCGCCGAAAAACCCGTTCTGGCCTCGACCGTTGGGCCTCATTCCTAGTCGCAGTGGTTCCTCCGCGTCGGTGTCGATGGCTAGCAGTGCTGCTATACAGCGAGCACAAGCTTGGCCCAGCTACCCTTCCGTCGGCTTGGCTCACAGTAGGTTCTAGGAACCGCACCGCGGCGCGACGTCGTCCTTGTGGCTCCAATCGAGTAACGTGTCTTTCATGCTGCTGTTAGATATTCCTCGCCCTGTGGCATGACTGCGGCCGCACCTTATAACTCGTAAAGCTTGCGGGGTGTCTGTTGTCACGCTCGATAAGGATGAAGTGTCGATGGGGAGGGTATGGTCTCAGTAACAAACACGTCAGATGTCATCAATAACGGAGGTCTCGCTTAGACGGGGGCTGCGGTAACGCCCACGGTCCCGATCGGGAAAGTCTAAAAAAAACACCGACCGTGATTCGAACCTCGCGAACTTTGTGATGTCCTCCAGACCACCGACGCCCCTTCCACCTAATCTATTGTATTGTCCCCTCCAGGTGAGTGCGCAGCTATCTTGACGTCTACGCCTTCCTTAGTAACACCATGGCACACGACAGGCGTCATAGCTGACGAGCGAGGTTTTAGGACCTTCTCAGGCCCACAGTGGCTGGTGTCCGGACCGCCGGGGGTCAAGGAGGGTGTAGTCGCTTCTTACCACGTTGCGAGCACCCACCAACCCCCAAACGCCATCCGTCAATGAGTGAGGCCGTTTGTGGGCCCAGACCGTAAGCGATCTCCATACTCTCACTGCGACGTGCGTGCCACCTTCCCACTGCATGCCTTGGCTTACGCAGAGAGCACATCCCTCAGGGCGCGCGGCGGGATGCAGTTAACGAACAACCTGTATACAGTGCGCAAGGGTTTTACGCAACCAGTCGGAGAAACGTCCGACGATGCTGGTCGTCTTATCGGGCGAAGTGAGCTCAGCATCGACGCGCCCAGCAATGGGCTAATGATTCATCAGGACGGTGGCGGGTTGTCCACGGAGCTCTCAGCCGATCCTGCTTGTGAAGCGAATGCATTTGCCGCATCGCAATCTGCATCCATGTTCGTCCTGATTTATGTCAAGCTTTCAAAAGTGTCCTTGTCTTACGCTGATACTACTACTTGCCGGAAATAACATCGCCCGTACAAAGACGTAAGGCCTGGCTCGGAGGACTACAGGGCGTTGCTTTTTCTCTCACAGGGCGTACTTATTTTGGGGGACGTCGACCACACGGACGCGTTTCGACAACTAGTACATTGATAGGGGCAAAAAGCGCCAGGGAGCTCTCCCTACATTCGTCACTCTTTACGTTGGCGGGACGCGCCGCTGACTTCCTGTCCTCCTGCGATAGGATGCCTCCCACGTGAGGCGAGTAGTAGGCAAACGTCAGCGAACCTGGCCGGCAGGTCTTGGCTGTTGCGCGATCGGACCAGACGGAGGGGTTCGGCGCTTATGTGAATATATTTTCATTAAATGACTATTTCCGTGAATGAAGGTCCGAAGGGGGTGGCGCGGCTTGGCGCACATGTGCGAGGCAATGTCTGCCACTCTCAAGTCATGTGGGCCCGTACCCGTTGCACTGTGTGGATCCCCTTCTCCAGTCCTCTTTCCCACTGCAGGTGCATTGGAAAGGGTTTTGAGCTCAGGAAGGCGACGGCCTACGGGCCACATCGCAGTAAACCTGTAGCGAGTGCAATCGGTGCCTGGCTCTATCGGGATGAATGAAAGCTGCAGCACAGGTCTCGGCGCTGCGCACGGAACATTCTCACTATCTGCTTGGCATATCAGAACGTTCACCAGGCGGACGCAAGCGTTTGGTGAGCTGCCCGATATACTATTACAAGAGTGACACAACAACGTCTACATACACATAGAGCCTGTCCTGCAATACCCAAACGACCTCCTTTCAAAGGCTAGGGGGGGGAGGAGCAGCGAGTAGGTCCTCACGGTCGGCGCGCAGCCCATCTATCGTTGAGAAAAGGTTGACGCGGCCCACGTGCCGAGTCGGCAATTTCACCTTGAACTCGTCCTGTTCAGGAATCTGGCCATACGTTCGGAGATCAGCGTCCGTGAATCGGATCATGGCGCCTGGGATCCACTGAGTAAGGGATTGTCGAAATTCGCCCGGTTGGATGGTCGCATTGGAGTGTTCGAGGAGGGCCGACGGAATCAGGATGGTTGAACCGGCCGGGAATTCTATGGCAATCTCGAGTGTGTGGAGGATGATGTGGCCGCCCAGCGTAGGATTGAACCTGCCTAGGGCGGTAATGTGGCAGAGGTTGACAGCATCATTCTCTGCATCGGTGTGGCGATAACAGACGGCTGTAGGCCCAAAGTTGATGGTTGCCGCTGGGTACAGGCTGTTGTTAAACGTGAGCTTGAAGCCGTATGTGTCGAACACTCGATGCAAGCTCTCTCGCGTTGATTTGTATATCTTGGGGGCGTAAGAAGCGAGCAGGCCTGCCGTTCATCAGCACGGACTCCTCACTGACAGCGACCCGGAAGAACTTACTACTTCCGTACCCAGCGATGCGGCCGATGCTGCCGGGCCGGGTGCACAACTCTGCAAGGACTTTGTCTGTGTTGTCTCCATTGCAATACACTGTGGGGTGCTTTGGGGCGCTCGTCAGGAACGCGTGGTCTTATCAAGGGATTACAGCCGCGTACCGTCCGCCCGTTCCCATGGCCTACCCCAAACGAAACCGAAGCGTGCCCACCACGAGGATTCCCAGGGTCCGAGGTTCCAAAGCCGCACACCAGGCGCGTTTGCTCCAAGTCTTGGCTGGCTTTTTCGATCACCGTCGTCCATTCGGGATCCCGTGGGCACGCCCCCAGAATGGCGAAGATTCGCTTCTGAGAGTCTACCAGCAATAATTCAGACCTAATGACGAGAACTGATGAGCAGAGAGAGGCAGGAAAACTTGAACATCGAGGCGCACTTTCCGTCCCACGATATAACTTGGTAGCCGGCCTTCCTCACGTCGGCCAGAGACCACGCGGCCCTGTCAGAGCGTGGAGTCTGTTTGCCAACATAGCCGCCAGCGGCCATTCGAAGGGTCTTTGCGTCCACGCTAACTTGGATCACGCGGGTGGCCTGGAAGCGCGCATCGGATGGGAACTTGAGCCTCCCACCGAAAGGTATCGGCTGATCGAGCGCACGTCGACGTTTATTGACCCGAGCCTGGCGTTTCTGAGCCCTTTTCTTCTCCTTGGCTCGGGCAGTTTGATGGTCGTCGCCCAGTGACCCCTCTTCTGATTCGAGGTCCTCGACCACTGAACTCGCACCGCCTCCACTGGGCGCCTCGGGTGGTCCTTCGGCCGCGCTACTCTCTGCGGGTGTGGGCTGGAGAGGCCACTCCCTGCGGCTGGGGTCGTTGGCAGGAGTGTTCTCCGGGATCACAGCGACGTCGGTGTCCGAACAATCAGAAGGGGGGCAAGGAGAAAGAGAACCTTCGAACGGATCCGAACTCAGCAACGCGCCCCATGGGGGCGACTGCCTGCCGCCGTCGACGTCGGGGTTCGCGTAGGACATAGAGGGCGTGCTGGGCTCGGGATTGCATACAAGGTGGCTCTCAGCTGCTTCAGCGGGCCCTTGGTTGAGGAGCTGAGCGATGTTCACGTCCAACTGGATGTACCCAGTGGGGGCGCACGGCGCCTGAGGTAGTGGGATTTTCTCTGTTCGACGCGAGGCCTTTTTCGGAGCTTTCTCCGACGACCCCTGGGCAACCGTGACGGTGAGCACACGAAACCGTGCACATATGCCGCCGAATAGTTTACCTTCCGAGCGGTGCGATGGCGGGCCATGTCGTGAGGAAGAGCGGGGTTCATCTCATAGTTGCTATGCCTGCCAAGGTTTATAATCAGCACGCTGGCGCTACGCTATCTCACCTGCCCGAGGCAGCGTGCCCCAGGTTCTTTCACGTTAATAGGTTCCCAATATATTTGTGCTCACCCCAACCCAACCTAACCTAACATATCCGATGTCGTGCCGGGAATTTAGGGTCACCAGACCCCGCAGCCGGCTTTGAACCCCGCAGCTGCCATCGTTATTAGGCGCCTGTGGGTTGCTACCAGGCTTGTTACGTGGCCAGAAGCGCTTTCTCGCTTGCCTTATCTCCCACATCACGAACGGCTCAAGACCAGCGACGTCCCTCATCGCTCGTGCCGTCTCTTGTTCATGGCAAGCGTGTGTCGTCCCATTCATATTCCCCCTCGCCCCACCAAGCACCATCATCATCGTCGGAGGGTAGTCGGAGCGGTTTGATAAACTCCTCCTGAGCCTCTCTACAGACCACTCGCTGCACACCTAGCAGTGGCATTCCCCTATGGAGCCTGTGGTGCCTTGCCGTACGCGACCAGGATGCGAATCCCACCCACACGTTAGCACGCTAGCAGGCACTGGCCTCTGAGGGACGGCATGTAAGCTTGGCAGCCCCTCAATGTAAGCTTGGGAGCTCCTCCTTAGCTATGAGTCTGCTTACCCATGCTTGCGCTCTCTGCTGCTGCAGCATGGGGGCCCTCCTCAGGGGTGGCAGTGCACATGACTTGTGCCGGGGGCGCGCGACTACGCTTGTGGTCGGGCACCGTCCCCCGCGGTGCACGCGCGACGGCGGCAGCATTCGACCTCTGTGACGGTCGGAAGCTCCTTGCGGGCCACGCGACATGGGCTTGCAATCAGGGGTCGCACTCGATCGCGCTCACGGTCAGGAGCCCCCCGGGCGCTCTCCCTCGCGAGGTACGTGCGCGGGCCGCACTGGACCGCGCTTACGGTCTGGGGCACCCTGCGACGTGGGCGTGCTATCGGGAGGCGCACTCGACCCCGCTGACGGTCGGGAGACCTCTGGTTGCTGTCCCACGAGGAGTGCGAGCGCCGCAGAATCGCCGCCGGGCGCCCTCGCATGCTTTACGAGAGGCGTATGCCAGTAGGGGCGTGCACTCGGCCGCGCTCATGGCCGGGGGTTCCACCGGCGCTTCCCCTTCTGGCCCGCCTCCTCCTAGGGGCGCTCCACCAGGCTGTCAGCTGGACACTTCCCACATCCCCGAGGTCGCACCCGCGTCTGGGCGTTGCGCGCGAACCAAGAGGCCGTCGCACGCAATCGGTGCCAAATCTTTGGCTTGCGAGCCTTTCCAGCCGGGTCGCTGCTAGACGTAGAAGTGGACAGCGAGTACGTATCTACCTCCTCCCGTTTCTCCCCCTCCGCACCCTGCTAACGACGGCCTACTCCCACCCGTTAGTCCTCCCCCGTAAGGTCAATGACGACGGTGCCGGGAGGAACCTCTGCATTCTTCGCACGCTTCGGCGGCGGCGTAGCGCGCGTTGCATCCACAGGCAGCTGCTCGGCCTCACGAGGCCGCTTGGGGCCGGAAGGTGGGGGGCGAGCGGCGGCCTTGGAGTCCTCGATGTTGAGCATGGGAGTTGTCCATTCTCCGACGCGGTACATGACCGCTTGCCCCGTAACTACGCGCTGGCGATCTTCTGGATGCGCCCACGGAATCCAAGAATCGCCTTCTGGCTGCCAGGTTTCGAGCGGGGTGGTGGGGCAAGCGAGGTGCATCAGCTGGGCCAGCGCGCCTGAAGTCTTGAGCGAGTAGTTTACTCTGCCGCTGCTAAGAAGCCCTGTGCCTGTGAGGTGAAGAGGGGGATGCCCTGCCTGGGGACAAGTCGCATAAGCGGCGGGGCATCAGAGCGGCACAAGCGCCTACCTCCACGTAAACGATGGCCACAACCTCAACATAGTTTTCAAAGCCCTTAACGTCCCGGGGAGATGCGAGCGGGGCGCTGGGGAAGGGCAGCAAGGCCGCGTCAAGGGTGCTGTACTCGAAATAATCGGGCGCCTCTCGCCCGCTAACCTGCTCCTCGAGGTTGGCGACCATGAGCGTGAGCAGTCCGGCCACTTGAGCCTGCATGCTTTCAGTGCGCGCAGGTGGAGGCTGAAGTCTTCTCAGCTCGCGGAGGAGCTTGAAGCGCACGATTGGCGGCATCTGGCGAGGCAGGCGCATCCTGGGGCAGCAGGACGCAGCGTCTCGCGACAGGCACTGATTGCTGTCAGCTAGGTGCATGGTAGGGCAGCTGCCATAGGCTCACAGCGTCAAATGCGAGCCCCACTTCCTCCAAGTCGGCGGTGCCATAGTCGATAGAGACGGCGTGCTTGAATCCTGCCGCACAAGTTCGAAGATAAGGCGAGAGCTGATGCTTGGCGATGCAGGCGTCCACGGCTCGTTTGACTCGTATGTCGTCGCTGAGCTTGATGGCCATCGGTGCCGCTTTGGGCAGTTAGAGGAAAGCGGTAACAAGCACGAGGCGGGTTGTAGAGGCGGAGAGCGAGGGATTGAAGGCTGACGAACCTCGAGGGCGCGCGAGGTTGGGGCGGCGGCGTATCCGCCTTAGGAACAGGCGCCCGCGTGAGAAAAATCGATGGCTGACCGCGCGCACAGGCTGGGGGTGGCCGCAGCCCTCGCCTGTTTGGTTTTTTCTGGCGCGCGCTCTTGCGGGGCGGCGGCCCAAGCCTCTGCCAGAATGCAAGCCAGGCGGCGCTGGCAAGCGAGCGCATCGGGACATATGCCGCCCGAGTTATGTGGTGGGCGCGGGCAGTCGTTGGTTTCGGGGAATGCGTGGCGGGAAGTAACAACAGGGGTATTCTAGGGGCGGAGTAAAGTGCGAGATGGGTGCAGCTCGGCCCGCGGAGGGGCGTACGCGCCATCGCTCAGCGACCCGGCAGGCGCCACAGGGCCCAGGCCCTCCTGACTGCAGGGGCCGGCAGGACTGAAAGGAAGAGGCAAGGGCACCCCAAGGCAATCCCGCTGGGTGCTAGGGGCCGCCTTCTTGGCCGGTGAGGTGGGCGCGTTCCAAAGCGACCAGAGGGAGCAGGGAACAGAAGGCCGCGATGAATCGCAGAGCGGCCGCGGGACGCCTTTGCGTCAAACGGAACATGTCGAGCTGATGCTTGGCCCTCCTTGCCTCTGAGATGGCCGCATGAGGGTCTTCGGCGACTTTGTGCGCCGCGTCACGTAGAGTCAGCCACGCGAGATGGGGGATGCGCGTGGCAATGGCGATTAGGCTGGCGAGGGTGGGAAGCGCCTTTGGTGGCGTAGGGTGCGTGAGCGTATGAAGTATTTTTAGGCTCCACAAGGCGGGGACCTTTGCGAGGATATCCGCCAGTTCATCGCCCGAAAGGGCCAATGTGCCGACGGGGCCGCCCTCCGCCACCATGGCGAGATTTTCGAGCCCCGAGAAGAAGGGGGCGGTGGTGAACGAGGCTAGGCGGGCAATGCGGTAAGGGCCGCCTGCATCTTCCCGCACGGCGTCCGCCTGGCGTTCGAACTGGCTGGGAACGCGCACAGCCAAGGCTACGAGGGGGTGGGGCGCTAGGGCATGAATGAGCCGAGGCACAGCCTGCACTATCTCTCGCTGTGTGGGCCGCTGGCGCGGAAGGAACTTCCCCAGAGGGCTCGGCGTGCTTCGGAGGGACAGTTCGAGGAGGGTAGACACCATAGGCAGGGCGAGCGCGCTCTCCGCCTTCGCCCGAAGGCGTAGGAGATAATTGGTGGATGGCAGCGAGCGAGGCGGGCTCTGTGGGTCCAAGCAAAGGCTTCAGCGGCCACGAGGTGATGCCAATTCTAGCGCTTGCTGACAACATGGCCCGTGGGGCAGCCAAGCAGAAGCGAGCGGAACGCACTGGCCACATAGGGAAAGCCTGCTCAGGGGAAAGCGGTGCAGCGCGACAGTGGGAGCGAGCTGAGTCCAGACCCCCCACGTGGATAAGTCCGAAGCTAACGGACATCTCATTTAGGCTGCTCACGTGGACCACGCGAGGACAGCGCAAGCGCCCGAGCTCAATGCGACGATGACGTCATGCGGGGAACAAGCGTTGGCGAGTCAAAGGCGTAGAAGGTTGCCTCTCGTAGCGGCGCGCGGGCGGGGTGAAGAAAAGCTGGTGCACTACATTGGCCGACAGGGAGACGCTGACTCACTCACGCACGCTACAGCTACTACATACAAGCACGGGACTCAGGCTCACCAGGCGCTGCGGGCTACATACAATACAACTACAGGAGATGCGAAGGAGAGTCATCAATCACTTGCGCTTGGGCGGGGAGCTCTGACATTTACTTTTACCTCCTCCAGACGATGAGGCGGCGGCGGCGGCGGCGGCCCGACCCTTCCCTTTACCTACACCAGACGATGAGGCGGCGGCGGCGACGGCGGCGACGGCCCGACCCTTCCCTTTACCTCCGCCAGAAGATGAGGCGGCGGCAGCGGCGGGGCATGTACTAGAAGACGGCGCAGCCGCCGCGGTCGAGCGGGAGCCCTGCGACGACGGTGAGGCGGCGGGGGCCGACGTGGAAGGCGCCCGGGAGGACGATGATGATGCCGCTGCGCCGGGCCGGCCGCCCGAAGATGCTGCGGGAGGAGTAGCGTCCTCGATCAGGGAGGGCGGCTCCCATTTGCTCGCGTATAGCCCAGGGAGGTGAGCGCGCTCCAGATTAAAGAGCCGCAGCATGTTACTTTTAATGCTAGAACAAAGTGAGTGCAGCTAGAACAAAGTGAGTGCAAGTTCGGGAGCGGCGGCGGCGATGCTTACCCGGCGAGAACGTCAGGACGCACGGTGGTCTCGTGAGGCTAGAGGAGCATGAGCACGGCGGCTGTGGAGGAGCTGCAAACGTGTTCACCTTATGAAGGCCCACTGTCTGCGATCCGTTGGTGCGAGAAAGGCGGCAGCCCTTGGGGAAACTCACGCCGATGCCGTGCGAGCAGTCGCGAAGCAGCTTCGCGCCGAGGCCATGGATGAAGGCCTATGGGGAGGAGTTGGGCGAGGGAGTGGCGAAATAAGGGGGATGCTCACGTCTACCAAATCCGAAGCGCGGATGCTGTCTGACTGCCCGCAGTATATGGTGTCGAACACCTAGAGAAGGCGATCAGCGGAGAGAAAGGAAGGGACGCAGGCGACATGCACCCACTGGTGCTCTGGGGCCATCACCACCATTCTATCTAGGCGTATGCGGGGAGCGACGACATTAGGCGCCGGGGTGCGGCGAGCGTTGGACACGACGGCGAGGCGCGCCCGGGTTGGTTTCGAGTGATGGGGGGGCGTTCGTGTTCAGCGTGTGCGCGGAGCGTGAGAGAGGGGACGCGCGATAAGCAAAGGCAGCGAAATCGAAGGGGAAGGCGGGAGGCCAGGAAAGAGAGGAGATGCGCGCTAAGCGGGCGGCGAGAACGACGCACCTTGTTGTACTTGGTTGGGCTTGAAGGCCGGGGTGTGGATGGGGAGCGTCGGGGGGAGCTGGGGCAGGAGCCCGGGGTTGAGGAAGCCGAGTGCGCGCATATGGGGGGGAAGATGAGAATGGGGAAGGAGGCGCGGGGAAAGCCCAACTCACCGAGGAAGGCGTTGGCTTTAGCTACCTCGGAGTCGTCGAGGCGGCCGGCGTTGTGCGATTAGGGGGGTGGGTAGGAGTTGCGGGACAGGACGCACGCACAGAGATGGGGAGGCCGAGGGTAGGGGCGACGATGGGGAGGGGCGTGAGCGGGCAGAGAGGGCAAACCGCTTGAGCACGGGGCAGAATCGACTCACCGATGGCTCTCCTCACTGCAGGGGCGCTTGCAGAGGTCGTCAAGCTTGCGCTAGGTGGCTCACGGGAGAAGGTGATAGCGTCGGATGAGCGACGCAGAGTGGGGGAGCTGAAAGACGAGGACAGCAAAACGAGGGGCGCCGATACTGAGTGCTGCAGCACTCAGAATTCGAAGCCACGCAAATAGGCTCCGAGGCCTGCGGCCGTTCCGCTCACGGGTTGCAACGCGCGCGGCGGCAGCGATCGCTCAAACGCGGTAAGGAATAGCTAAACCACGCACGCAAACATGCACGCCGTAGCTCCAAAACGACCCGAAATGGGGGCATAGCAAGGCGCATGCGGAGGAGGCCTCCAAGCCGTGGGCGAGGGCCCGTGCGCGGCGCGCGCACTGCGGTAGGGAAGGTCGCGCGCCTGGATTAGACATCGCACGCCGCGGGAGGGAGTGCGGGGCTTGATCCAGAGCCGACGCGATGCTGACCTGGCTCGCGCACATCTGAAAGCTAACCCGACTCGACCTGGCCAACGCGCGATCGAGCGGTGTGGTGGAGAGTAGGGAGCTCGGTAGAATGCACGTGCCCATGACGACAGCAAGATCGGGCGAGGGCAGCCACAGCTCGTAGCCGACCGGCAGGCTCGTCGGCCTAGGCCGTGGCTCTCGGCAAAGTCCGTCGGGCCCGGCAAAGTCCGTGGTTCCCGGCAAAGTCCGCGTCGTCGGGCAAAGTCTATGTGGCCCGGACTCGTCCGCGTGGGCCGGGTCTGGCAGCGGGCCGGTGAAGTCCGCGGCCCAGACGGGCAATGACGTCAGATCGCGAGAGGAGGATGGAATGCTCGGGGCCGACGGCTCGCACGTGCCCTGACGTCACGCGTATATGGGTCCGGGGGCAGTAAGACCAACGTGGCCGCGGGGCGGCGGACATATATTACACAGAACCGTAGTAGAGAGCAAATTCAAAGCAGCTATGATACAAGGAGATGGGAGGAGGGTCACCGCGATGTGGGTGTCGGTGCGCAGGCTGCCGCACCGCGTCCGCTCAAGCAATGGGGCCCGAGGGGCGCCACAGCTTAGCGTACAGGCCGGGGAGATGCTCGCGCTCCAGGTTGAACAGGCGGCGAAGTTGTTTCTTTATGCTATCGCACAGTCAGGTCTAAGCGGGAAAGAGGGAGGGGCTCGCGCACCTCCCGAGTATGTCGGGGCGAACGGTGGTCTCGTGTATCTGAACGAATGTCGGCGTGCTATATGTTTGGAGGTGGATGGGGACGTACGCGGTGGAGGGTGATGCTCTGCGAGCCGTTGGCAGACCTCAGCCGACTGCCCTTTGGGAACTTCGTGGTAAAGACGTTCCCGTTGGATTTCACGGTCGCCCCCAGGCCGAGCTCGAGGGCCTGTAGACGTTGGTCGGGCGAGCGGTAAGGAAGTAGAGGAATAAGACTCACGGCGATGAGATCGTCCCCGCGGATGGAGTCGGCCTGGCCGCAGTAGATGTTGTCGAAGACCTGGACAAACGGTTGGGATATGGGCGAGGCGGACGTGCCGGGGCGTACCAACTGGTGCTCCAGCTTCATGGTTGACATGATCGTGGGGGCTGGGGAGTCGAACAGACTACGGGGAGAGGTTGGGTGAAGAGGGAGGGGGTTGACGAGAGCGCGAGAGGATGCGGAGGGCAGGCCGATGATGGTGCGTGGATCGCTGGGAGAGATGTGGAGGTAAAGTCGAGTGATATGGCTCCGCGAGGCGGATCCCGAGATCGCGTACGGCGTACCAGAGGCGAGGGCTGCGTCCAGCGATGGAGGATGGGCCAGTCGAGGCGAGCGCGCGCGACCCAAGGACAGGACATCCAAACATGGTTTACAGAAGGTTCCTGAGGGAGGCAGGTGCTGGCGCTCAGAAGCACCGCGCTGCCATAAGCCTCCCATGAACCTTGCAGGGCTGCGAGAAGCTTTGGGATGGCCTCGGGTATTTCGCGGCAGCCAGAGGGTGAGTGGCGGTGCACGTCGTTAAGTCTTGATGCTGCTCATGAAGTGCGTCCTGTTGTTACTCCCAGAACAGTGCGGAGCGGCGGGTTATAGTAATAAAGCCGCGGACTTGTTCGTCGCGGCTGCAGGTTCAGAGCGATTGAAGCGCTCTGAAGGTGAATATCTATGTCGGGCGAAACCTCTGCGTGAAGGCGCTAAGTTGGCTGGTGGGAGCCTTATATTAACCGAGGCACATCACCTGAGGGGGGACGATGTTTCGAAAATGCTGCGCGACTCGCTCCAGACCAACTGCTATTAAATCTGTTTTTTCGAGCATCGATTCTTGAAGCGTCGTGCAGCGTAGGGGCGGAGTCACGTGGGATGACAATAGCCGCCCATGTTGAACGACGCCTCAATTTTCGCCGCCGAGGCTTATGGCGTCGACGACCGAGAGCGCGCACGCCAGCATTTGCGCTGCATGAAGATGGTATGGGCACGGCACTCAAAAGGTCGCCTGGAATGCGACGACGCCTGAGGACCAACACCGCGAATGTTTGGCCTGCGCGGGCTATGACAGCTGCGCGGCCACATACGCCGCGCAAACCCGGGGGCCTTCGCAGTTGGCATGACCACATGCAGGAGCCCCTGGCAGAATAGCCAAAGCTTTAAGCCCCAATCAAGGTGCCCTGAGTGGGCGAAGGCGGCTGACATCAGTCGATAATCCACTCGGCACGGGAGCGAGACGATCGGGACCTCAACGGCGCGATTATGGAGGGGCTCGCGCCACGCTGACTGCGCGTGAGTTGCCCAGGCCACGCCGGTTGTTAGTTTTAACCTCATATAATTTCGTGCGACGCGGGTGGAACGAGCCCGAGCGCGGACGGACTCTCCTTCCATCCCCCTTCCCTTAACTCCTTGTACCCCCCTTCCCTTAACTCCTCTGCCCCCCCTTTGCTTTGCCACTCGCCCCCAGCCGACTCCCCGCCTCCAATGCAAATCCCCAAAGACCCCCGCGTGCGGGAGGCGGTTCTAACGCGGATCCCCGGTCGCGGCAGGTTTCGGGCGGGGCTCCGGTTGACCAACCACAAGGTGCAGCCGAGCTTCGGCAACACCCACCTGGACACCGTAGGGCAGGTTTTCGACATCGTGAGTGCAACGGACTTGCTGTTGCGTCGTTGGCTAACATTTGCTACCAGTGCACTTGTCCCGAACACCGACAGTGCACCCACAAGAAAGTGCTGATGCCTCCAGCCGCTCAGATGTCCCTCCAATCGCGCCTGGAGCTCTTCCAAGAGCTCCGACAACTCGACCCCCCCCTCTCGGTCGAGGTGCGCGACGAGCTCGCGGTCATGGCCGAGGATATTAGGGCCAAGATCGCGCAGGAGAGGGCAACAACGGCGGCACGCTCCGCCGACGCGCGTGCTCTGGCTCCCATCTCGACCGCGCGTGCTCTGGCTCCCATCTCGAACCACATGTCCGGGACCTCCGCTTCGGGGGGCAGGAGGGGTCGCCCGAGGAACAATAGCTGGTGCACCAATATTATAATACGAACAGATAGAGTAGCCTCCCCCCTTTTACAATATGAACAGATAGATTCTGTATTATAATATTAGGCCCCGGGAGCTCCGAGAGCCCGCCGGAGCCGCCCACGGCTTGTACCCGGCATTGCGGCAGCCTTCCGTTTATGGCAGGATGCCATCAAACACGCCGGCAGGTCCATGGAGCATGCTCCCGGGCACCCGGCTTATCTACTGCCTTCCAAATCCGGCCGTATATTGAATAAAACATTATCAGGGCAGGAAACCATATATTGGGGGTAGTTACATGAGCCGTATTACGCCCAGGGGGAGAGGCCCAGGTCCTCCCCGTCCAGCTCGTGCATGTCGGCAATTCCCGCCCGCTCCTCCGCGTCTGGCGCCTCGAGCGCGTCGGGCACCTCGGGTCCGTCGGGCACGTCGGGCACGTCGGGCATCTCGGCTCCGCCGGACGAGAGCTGTGGTACCCCCGCGGGGAGCCATTCCACAGTGCGTCCGCCCCCAGCCTTCAGGGCTGTGGGTAAACATACTGTGTGGAATGTCCCCCGCATTGCACGGCGTATGTTGGTCTGGTTAGTAGCGTACGCCACAAGACCCTCCTGGAGGTGGGGGTCAGCTACTTTCCGCGCGCGCATCCGAGAGGTCCAGACAGCCTCCTCGTACAGAAGCGTGGCGAGTGTGCGACGCATCTCCTCCGGAACGATAATCTTCTCCTCTTTCCATCGTTTGGCGCGTGCACGCGACTTCGCCCACTCAACTCGGAGGGAGTCGGTCGCCCCCTCATCCCCGTCCCCGTCCGCCCCGCGCCAAATCCACGACACCTTACGACGCCCCTCAGCTGGGGCGTCAGGTTTCTTCGGGTTCCGTTTCCTTTTTTTCTTTCTTGTCTCGGGATCGTCGTCGACTAGATGGTGTACGTCGTCGTCGGAAAGAACTTTGAGCTCGGTCTCCCATGCACCGGGACCGGATAGCGCGTACTTCGCACGCCGCGTGCGACGGTACTCCTCCACGGCCTGTTGTTTACGAGCCTCTTGCTTTGATATATCGTTGCGTGCACGGGTATTGGCTCCCTGGTGACGGACGTTCTTAGTTTTGTATGCGTAGAGCTGTGCGAGGATGTGTAGCTTGTTGCGGAGGGTCTGGAGCGCGTCGCGACACTGCGCTTCGCGGAGGCGTTGTTCGACGTCTTGCAGCCACTTCGAGCACACTCGATCGCGGTGGGTGGAGCGGATATCCGATGGGAGGCCTAGTCGGACGTTCTCGACATCTTCGACGCTCAGGCCACACCTAGCGTCTTCCGCGAACATGGCTAGAGCGAGGGGCATGTAGATGCCTTGTAGTTCTCGTAGTTTCATGAGGCGGCGGCGAAGCGCATGACGGCGCTGTGCGATTTCGGGTAACTTGCTAGGCGTTGCGGCACGCACGTCACGACGGAGGCGTTCTCTAGAAATAATAGAAATAACAGAATTAGTCGTCGCATGGAGGATTTGTGGACGAGAAACGTACTGCTGACTCTCGATATCTAGCCCAACCATGATGAATCCCGCTGGCGTTGTGTTGTGAGCTGCCACGTATGCGTCTTGAGCGCTCGCTGCCGTCTCCTCTCCGGAAATCTCTTGTCGTATTTGGGCCTGCGTCGGGCCTTGTGGATCACGTAGTTAGCAGGATGTACTAATACGGCGAAATACACACACGCGACGAGTAAACGTACCGGATCCTACCACCTGGTAAGGGTCCTCGAGGGAGTGGTCCTTCTCCCACGCTTTGATCTGTTCTGTCCACTTGTCGGTGAGTTTTTTGTCGATCGACTTCGTGAGGATGTCGAAAAGCCCCTGGTGCTCGACCTGTTCGTCTAATGCAGCGATCAGACGTTTCTTCAAGGTCCAAGCTATGCGAAAATTGTCATTTCACGTTGTGTTAGAAGATCAGGAGAGACGAAGCTTACACATCATTGTGTACTTTCTCCAGTTCGAGTATCCAAACTGGTCTTCCATGACGTTTTGGCGGCGTCCTGGGCCCATTCCGATAGTCGCCATAGCGACTGGTTGAACGAACCACCAACGCCGTTCGATCCCTTCGCCGTCTGTACGCGCTGCACCCTCTTGATAGTTGAGGGAGTATTGTGAATGATTCAGTGTTGTGTGCGCGGCGAAATGTAGCTTAGGTACGCCGTATCGGACGTCGTCTTCTGGAAGTTCGATCTGGAGGTGAGAAGGAAAAGCGGCGATGCGCTCGACAAGATGTATAGACCATTGGCAGGCGATATCGTATGTCACAAGCTTCTGAACTACAAGGTTGTGAAGCATCGCGGACACAAAGACGTAGTCCATATTGACATATCTGGAAAGTATTAAGTATAGAATAGCGAGCATGACGAATGAAGGACGTACCTCTCGCCGACCTGAAGATCCCCTACGGAGTTGGGCAGCCAGAACTCGTGTCGCGCGCATATGACTGCTCCAACGCCGGTTGAAGCATAGCCCTTGTGGAACTTGGTGTTAGCATGGTCGATCGCGGACAGACCCGTGCACGAGGAAATCTAGAATGCGAAGAGATTAGAACACAATACTATAATCAACAGAAACGATGAAAAGAGAATCTGGTGCTCCGTCGGGCGGAGCGGGAGCACACCGCCGGCGTCGAAGTCGCGGACCGCGGCGTCTACGGACATCTGTGACGTCAGCGCAGACGCGGGCGAGGAGACGGACGTGCGCGCGGAGGTGGTGCTCAGCGCGGGAGGCGGACCGCGGGTTGGATGACGTGGACGCCATGGAGTCCAATATATCCGTGAGCTAGTGGACTCCTTGGGAGCATCGAATTTGGCTGGGCCCGGTGGAACGTGGAGGAGGCGATCACGTGACACGTACCTCCTTCTGGTCACCAAACATCGCCAAGACGCTCCGATATCCCTCGTCCTCCACGAAATAGCCCCATCCACTGCCAACGATGGGATCCTTCTCTTCACTCGACACCGCTCGTCGTTTGAGTCGGAAGCAAGCGTCGACCGAAACGCTAAGAACGTAAAGGAACCTACGGTTGCAAATATATATTAGATATATGCTCGTGTCGCGGAGGGAAACAGAACGTACTTGAGATCGTCGGACACGGTGGCCCAGTTGTCGGGAAGGTTGACGTAGGGGCGGGGGCATGCCGGACAAAGCACAGCAAGCTCACCGTGCTTGGTCCCCGCCACGCCAGCCGGGTCGTGTCCCCGCCCGGCACGCTTGAGGGCTTTGAGATGGCGCCATTGTGATGCGACCCTCATAAACTCCTTGTAGCGAGTATTGAGCTTCTTGGTGCCGGTGTTGTCCGTAAGTCGGTCCAGGGATTCGTAGTAGTCGAACATCGAGATTTTGCCTTGCAAGGATTGGATGTGATAGTGTTCCAGCAAACGAAATGAAAACGCCGTGTGCGGTTCATAGTGTGTCGCGGGATAGAGCTCGAAGCGGAGGAGTTGTTGTACGAAAGTTCCGGATGCTGAGGCACGGTCGCAAGCGCAGAAGAGGATGGAAACGTTGTGACGACCGTTGAGGTGGAAGACAGAGAAATCGCGGCGGGCGGGAGACGGATTGGCGCAAGTTGAGCCGTCCTGGTGGCCGAGCTGAACGGTGAGGCCAAGGGAGGAGAGGGATGTGTCTTCGAATACGGTTCCCGTCCATCTCTGTAACGAGCACGTGAGATCTAGTGCGTAGAGGAAGCAGAGTAGAAGAAAAGGCAAGCGCAATGCCTCAAAGGGAGAGTGCGGGCACGGCTCGGAGAGCGCTTAAAGACGAACGTATCGGACGCGAAGGGTGGCAAAAGAAGCATTGGGAGACAACTTTACCTGAATTCGGTGGAATGGAAGCTGCCCATGACGTCGACGTACACAGCTTTCGCAGAGAAGCGGCCCCGGGGAGCACCCTAGACAGCGATATGTCGCGCTCCCAGCGACACAATCATATCCCTCCTCAATGCATCCTGCACATCTCACTGCATCAAACCCCCCGTGTCCTTCTCGGCGAAGTAACTCATCGAGATACAAGTCTCGTTCGGGGATCCACGTTTTCATGGGCTCGTCCTAACCGTCGAAGTCAGCCTCCTCGCGGGCCTTTAAAATATGATAATATGTGCTCACGGAGTTGGTATAACGCCTTGCGTGCTCTTCAAGCTCGATTGTGGCCGTAGATGGTGCGTCGTCCATGTCGTCTCGAAAAAAATCGCCAGGATGGGATATGTCGATGTCGGGGATAACGGGTCCGAAACCCTCATGAATGGAAGCGAAATCGACGTGCTGTGCAGCTTCTTGGTCTCCGAGAGGGCCTCGGGCTGGGATAGTCAGGGTTTCACGAACAATCCTGCGCCCGTCGTCCGTGACGGAATCGAGATGTACGCTTTGAGGCGCAAGCGGAGGAGGGTGCCCAGGGACGGCGGAGGTCGGCGGACGGGGGTCTCGGCGACGAGCGACAGAGGAGGAAGAAACAAAGAAGACCGTGTCCGAAGAGTCCTGCTCAGCGGCAGGGACCCCTGGCAGGCATAATCGCTTCCTGGGCAGTGGCATCGAGACGGTCTTCCGTGCACCCGTCAGCCCACCAAAGGGGAATTGCCATGCCCCGAAGTGAGCGTGAGCCGTGACCAAGGATTAGTCACGCTCTCGCTGGGACGGGCGATTTGCACCACGCCGTGCCGCCCCATGATCCCTCGCCCCGCCATCTTCGACCCCCGGGCTCCCTACTCAGTTGTCTTGTTATGCTCCCCCTCATTGAGTTTCCCCGTCCACGGCATAATGCGCAACGAGGCCCTCTCTGCGGGATGAATGCTCCACCTCCAAGCAATAGCGAAGCGGAGATGTAACCCATGGAGAGCCAATGAATGGGAACCCTCCGGTCACCGTCCCTTGCCCTCAACTGGCTTCGATACCTGCGTCCCGCGAGGTGAGTTTTTCCTCCATTCCCTATCTCAACATTTCTCATACCTCTCCACTTCAAGACGCGCTCCGTCCACCCCTCCGTTCACATCGAGCTCGCGTCCCTCTCGCACGTCCCGGACTTCTCGCATCTTTCCAACATACGTGCCACCTCTCTCGCGGAATCCATGGTTAACCCCGTGCAAACGTCTTCGAAGGCAGCGGGAAAACCGTATTCGCCTTCGAAGACGTCCACCGTCTCAAGTACGTTGCACAAAACAATTCCGCGAGGAAATGACTTACCCCAAGAGCCGACAGCCACCCTTCGCACGCACTCCCTCGTCTTCGCTGTCGCCCCCCTGCCTCGACAGGCTCGACCTTACGAAGACGCGATATGGAGGAACTGACAGTACTCGTCGCTGCAAAACCAAGAACTGCATGAGTACCGCGCGGAACTCACGAGTTCAACGCGACAACCAACCGAGGAGGAGGCGGCAGGGTTTGGCTTTGGAGTGCCGCACAATTCTCAGATGGCTGAGGAGGGGTAGGAATCCATGCTAGATGAGGTGTGTTTATCTTCATTAGTCTCGGTGAAGCAGCTGTGTTTCAAACGATAACACGCACCTTGTTCAGAACGTTGCAGCCCCTAGAACACGCCCCAATGTGTGTTGAAGATACGACAGGATCCTGCCATGCTCGAGCACGCCCGGGAGAACTACACGTTCTCGGCGGGCATAGCACTGACTTCTGTTCGATCACAGAAGAGCCGGGTTTTGAAGGGGGTCATTTAGTAATTAGCTCTCCCATTCATACGCACATGGAAACTTACTGTACCATCTCTCTCCCCAGGAAATCACTGACAAGGTGCATAGCAGCGAGCCCAACGCCGCTGTGGAGAGAACGTTGCTCGCACACTCCGTCAAGCGCGTGACGAATTTCGGCAGTGGTGAGCTCACACGCTCGCTTACGGGGGGAGATGCATCTGGGCGTCCATAGCCGCATTCTAACTCTTCGTTCCTTCCCTCTACAACCTCAGCACTTTCGTCTGTGACGCCCACCGCGGCCAGCGCCGCAACTTCCTCAACAACGCGTTCGCCCGGCGCTTCACCAGCCAAGGCGGTGCAGAGATGCCGACCACGGTGGACGTACAAGTGGTATGTCCTTACCGCTTCAGCCGTCCTTCGCATTATGAAATCCATACGCTTCCAGCCTCAATCAGTGTTCACGCGGTGGGACCCCGAGTATTGGGATGACCACAGCGAGCAAATGCTACTCGAGTACGTTGCAGAAACATTTCCATACCTTTAGAGCATCCGACTAACTGCTACCACCGCGATCCCACCTCTACGTCCATCGAAATGGAGTACATGCTATTGTTTGAAGGTTTCATTCCGACTCTCGGGAGGCGTCAACGATAGTAGAGGAACTAGGAGCGCCGCGAGCGGACGAACGTAGTAGATTCCTAGTAGTTTTACTTTCGTGCCTGTATAATAGTAGCTTGCCCGTCCGGCGTCCGGCGTCCGCGAGTGCCTGTGCAATAGGACCTCACGTTGTATCATGCGTATGTCTGTTATTCTCCATAATTCGAGCATATGAATGGTGCAGAGCTTTCGCTGGATGGCTGGGGCGTCTGAAAATGCCGCCGCGCGCGGCCCAATTAAGACGCCAGGTTTTCAGTCAGCCCTCGCGCGCATGCAAATTAAGACGGAAGCTTTTCAGTCGGCTCCTTCGCGCACACCCTTCTCCATTTCCGTTGCACCAATATAGCTCACACAAACCCTAGATACACCTTTCTACCCACTTCCTCGCATCTACACACCACTTCATGGACCCCCCGGCTTCCGAGCCTAAGAAGCGCGGGAGACCTCGTCGTGCTCGAGAAGAACTCACGGAGGCGGAGGTTCTGCATCAAGACCGCAACGCTCGCTTCTACGCGAGCCGAAAGTCACGGTGCGTCCATATTCTACCTTTTTCCCGTTCGCCCCACTTTGATCACAGCTCATGTTGTTTCGCGGCGCGCACAGTCACGACAGCAGTGCCAATGCTTCAACGCATGCAACACAAGGTACCCATACCTCGTCGAAGCCCGCCAACGCCCAAACAAAACAAACCGAATCCCTCACCCATAAGACTCTTCCAAGGGATCAACGTACACGCATGCCGTCCCCGTCTCCACCTTCTCCGACCTCTCACAACAGTTTGTACCCAGACGGATGGCCGTTAGACGAGTGTGTTATGGAATATATTGCCTCACGGAAGTCGTACGCGCCCTGTCTTAACCTCGTTCCGTTGTAGCTTCTCACTAGTTTTCACAGCTCTTCCGTTCGCCCGATTACGCTCCCCGCGACGCCTGACTGCAACATTGTCATCCCTTTAGAGATATTGAACTACGATTTGGAACACTGGGGGTTCACCTACGATTCAGCGGCGTTCCACGGTATCCTCCGTGCGGAACAGGAGATAGCTCGTACGTCACCCACGGAGGATGCTCGCTGGAGGGAGGTACGGGAAGCTTGGGTTGCGCGAGGGCAGGATCTTCTATTTCGCATGCAACAGTACGCCATCCAGGATATGTTTCACTCGTTCCACCCCATCCCCTACATTGATATATGGTCACGCATTAGTTGTGCAGCCCACCAGATAATGTACATGACGGCGGCCACTGAGGTGTATTTAGATCTTTCCACAAGCTCGTAATGTACGTTACAGTACTATGTCGATAGATACGATATACAGCGCATTCAATAACAAATAAAGTACGCATGTAACGAGGAATACAGATACCAGAGCCGGGACGCCAGGAGAGCTCGCGTCCGTGCAACGCGCGCGCGGGGAACGTTGATGGTGTGGGGCATAAGATGTAGCGGAAGAGAACGACGAGTGCATGCTCTTCGCTGGTGGGGGTAAGGATTGTGTGGACGGAATAGTTAGGTGGGGTGGCTGGTAGGAAGTCTATGGAGTGACGGCGTCTGCGGGACTGCTGGTCTTGAAGCAGATACGCCGAGTGTCGAAATCAGACAAATGAGGGGACAGATAAGCGTGCATACCACTTACCAGGAGTTGCCCAGATACCAAAGACCCCTCGGTGATATCCTCGCGAGAAGTACGACTCGAGAGGCCAGCCTCCCCGCCTTCGAGCGGCTCCAGCTCGGGAACGTCCGAGCCGTCGTCGAAGCCATGCGGAGCGCTTTCGTCTCCCGCATCAACATCTTCGGCTTTGCGAAAGCTTTGATTGTATTCGTTGATGGCTTCTTGAAGAAGCGGGCAGACCATGGTATAATGCTCTCCAGACGAAAAAAATTCACGCCTGTGGGTGTCTCGTCAAATACGCGCTGAGGCCCTTACGGAATGCTTCAGGCGCTCACCTGAAGCTAACCATAGACTCGCCGCAGGTCGGTTTTTGCTTGCAAGGGTTTTGGAAGCTCTGAAGAGTGCCGTTCGTGTTTGAGTAAGAGGAACGCATAAGGTAGAGGGAGGGGCTGAGTGGGACAGCTAGAGCGAAGGGAGCGTTATGAGCGTGATCGGTCACAGGAGTGACCGAACCGTTACAGCCCACGGCGCGGGTGGACGCGTCCGCGAGTTGCTCTCCTCCCTCCGAAAAACAAGCCAACGCCAACGCAGCTTCACTTTTTTCACGTAAGAATGGCTGTTCAATTTATAGCGAGGCGGACCAACTTACTGACATACTTTTGTGTGGCGTGTAGACTCGCAACATGGCAAGAGCTTCGACCGCGGCCAAGGCGCGTCACAGAAAAACCAACGCTGGCACGGGCAAGCGAGGCCAGAAGAGCCATTTTCACGGGGCACGAGCCGCGTTCATTGCGGAACACTTCCCGGAGTTTTTGATTGCCCAAGGTGGAGGCCGCGGGCTGCAGAAACAGTTTTGGTTCGATTTCTACTCGAAGTGGTGGGAGAACTTCCATTGGAGGGTGCCCCTTCACGAAGAACCCGCGGAAGACGCCGAACATGCGGACACGGAGGAGGAGGAGGAGGAGGAAAAATCCAAAACGGTTCATCAGACGCAGGTGGTGAGTATCGTTGATTCTGTCTTGCGTTCTCCGGCTAACACAATTTTTAGCGCCTCAAACGACATCTTCGCTACATGGCGAACAAAGCGGCGAGCAAGACACACAACCCATGGGAAGGGCTTCTATCCTACCTCCGAGAGCGCACGAACCCTGCCCCTGCCCCTCGCAAGCTCTCCGACTGGCAACTGTACATGGTCAAGAAGCCTCTCGATGTCGCGTCGGTTTTTGAAGCGGAGTGGCCAACTCTGGGACGCCCCGACAAGGACAAACTCGCCGTACGAACAGAGATATCCAGACGCCTCCTTCACGCCGAGACGGAGACGTACAGACAAGAGCTCCGCGACGAAGTTGAGCAGCTTCACGCTGAAGCTTTAGAGGCTTACGCGGAGGAGGTGCGGCTGTGCGCCCCGTCCGAGGCGGACACTCAGGAATTGTACGTCCCTGATCGTCCGTTCTTCGTTTCCTGTGCTGATTACCTTTTATAGGGCAAGGAATAACCTCTCGACGGTCGTGGAACCTCTCCTCAACCTCATCCGCGAAATGACGGGATATTATCTCGTGTTATTCGCCGGCAAACCGAACACGAGTGGATCGCAAGAGTTCGATCTTAGAGTGTGAGAAATGCGCTTTTATCTGTGGTTTGTTACATACTCACTTCGAATCAGTGTCCACGGAGGACGCGCCAGTGGGAAACGAACATGGGCGGGAGTTGAGGGCAAGACGTTCAACGAGCAAGTCATGCACTCGTTCACTCGTTATTTGATGCAAACCTCTGGTAAGCCTTTGCATCATACTCCCAACTCGCTCAGTCAGTTGACGTTTACGTTTAGAATGGGGAGAGCGGCTGGGCGCGTCGAATGCTGTGCCGACGGCGGCTGCCGCCAACAGCTGTGGATCCGCTATAACTGAAGCCCCCGCCACTCTAGGCACGCCCTCCGCCTCAGACGCGAAAGGGAAGGGGAAAGAGAAGGCTTCAGAACAACGGCACCCGAAGAAACGTGCCCGCGCGGCATCCGTTTCAGAAGAAAGCGCAGAGTACTCGTCCTCGGACTCCAGCTCGTCTGAGCACGGCGATCGCGAGGACGACGACAAAGACACCGACAGCGAAGATGGAGAAGAAGACGACGACCATACGCCCCCCTCCGTGACGCGCCCTTCGTGGGCTTGCTTTGTGATGCGCCGCGTCCCCGACGGTGCCTCCGTACCTACCACGGAGGATCTAGGACTCAACGACGTCGTTGTCGAGTACCTCAACACGCTGAAGGACCGCGAGCGTCTCGCCTTCCTCTGGTCCTGCAGCCACAGGACGGAGTACGAGCTCGATCGCATGAACACCCTGGCTCAAAATGAGCGGATTATGGCCTCGCTCGGGCTGGTCGATGCCGCGAAACAGGTGAACGCTCCCCTCCATAGGAAGAAGCGTACCAAGCCAGCGACATCCGAGAGCACCGCTCCCCCACGCCGTTCTCCCCGTAATCACGACAGCGCGACGGACTCAGCCACACCCGCAGAGCTCGCCGCGCCAGACACGTCCGCCGGAGCGGCGACTTCCGTGCCTACCTCCGGGCCCCCCGACGTGCCTAGGGCGCCAAGCCCTCCCCCAACGCCTGACACGGCCACCACGCACGCAAGGGCAGGTGAGCCTGCCACCCAGACGGCCAGTGCGGGTGCAAGCAATCTACCTACTACACTCAACACGGATGCTGCACGCGCCGCACCCGTCCAGACCACTGCGTCCAACGCGTCCAACGCGTCCAACGCGTCCAACGCGTCCAACGCGTCCAACGCGTCCGTCACGTGCACGACGCCCAGCGCTACGTCCGCCCCACCCGGCATTACGCCTGCCGTGGTATCC